>JABFPB010007450.1:0-11002 GCA_022817645.1 Ceratoteleas bidentatus | reverse complement strand
TCATATTAATTTAATAATATTTTATTATTTCTTCATAATATTATTTTCATGGTTACTTGATATAATAAATATGAATTGTTAACAGTTTGAATCTGTTTGAATAGTCAAACAGATATGTTAGACTAAAAACTTGGCTTCGAGGACCTCATGAGTCGATTCTCCACTAAATGTGATCCTATAAAAGTGTAGTTGGTCATTTTAGAAAAAGTTTTCTAAAATGGCTTCTTATAGTCGAAAATCAAATATCGCATATATGAACAAATTGTAAAAACTTTTGTAAAAGTGTAATAGGTGGCAAATCATCATATTTTTACCAAACGAATCAATTTATCAACTTTACCCAAAAATCTAAAATGGTCGGGTGTATGGCCATGCTAGTTTGGCGTGGATTTACCCCATGACATTTTCGCTGAAATAAGTGATTTTTTCGAAAGCAAACATTCGTTTGTCAACTGTTATGCATTGTTTGATGCATTTTAATATATTTGTGAAGCTTAACTGTGTCCTTTGCATCGAAATTGCAATAATAATGCGTTGGGACCGCGTTGGAACCGCGTCGGAACCGCGTCGGGAGCCCTTCGGGACCGCGTCGGTACCGTGGACGGTCTGAACGTGTCCGATAACATTCGATGAACATTTGTTAAATGTTCAATGCTCCAGAAAAGTTTTATGAACGTTTATGGAACATTGTTAGTGAAAAATGAAAAAAAAGAATGATAAATGACTGAAAAATCATTTATCATTCATATCGAGCCATTCCTTCGTCTTCCTCTCCTCTCCCAGCCTCATCTCCTCGATCCTCTTTTCTTCCTCTTCATCTCTTGTAACATACCACTTTTGTGGACATGTTGAATTGCGCCTCTCGGACCTCTGGAGTCTGGTCCTGGAAGTGGAAGAAGAGCCGGACTTGGTTATCGCTTTAATTTTTTATTTGTATTTTTGCGTATGTTTAACCTTTCCTGATTTGCTTTGGTTATATATAATACGTTTCTTTCCTTTAGCTCCAATTGCGTAACATGAATCAGTCCCCGCTTAGGTCGTAGTAGTTGTAAAGTAGTTGCACCCCCCCCGTCCTTTTTGATTGTATAAAATGGGAGAAGAGAGTTTCTGACGGTCGCCATCGAGAAGGAAGTTGACTTCTTCACCGTCTGGACATAGCTCGCCGCTGGTCTGCAAGCGACCTACGAACTTGTGCCCGTCTTCGTTCCACTGTCGCCCACTCTACTGCCCACGGATGATGTCTATATACAGGCCATCTTAGTTGGACTTTCTCGTGACCAGGATCTACCCCCCGGACTCTCGACGCGCTGCCTCTGCCGCGTCGAGGGAGTGCCATAGGCCCCTCCAAGACTTGGTTATACCGCCGCTTGGACTGCACCAATGGATTCCTTATCTGCCATGGATGAGGTCGGATGTACCTTGGAGCCGGGGTCGTCTCGTAGAGCCAATGTGGCCAGAGCCCCGGTCTTCCCCGGTTCGACCTCCCAGAGGATTCTCAGCACCAGGCGAAAGTCCGACGGATAACGAGAGCCTGTTCTTATCCGTGCGCCCTTGCTGAAGCATTACCGGCCAGGTCTATCAAAGCCTCGCGGCTTCCAATCCAGCGGCCCCCGCCGAAGCACCAACCACCTTGGCTATCCAGAGGGCACCACCTCCCGGCGCCGCTGAATTTCGTCGCGATAGTGGAGGGGATTGGAGCGAGTGAGTGGGAAGCGCGCGGACCGGCACATCACGTGCCGCCAAGCAGACTCGCTCTCTTTCGTTTGTCAGAACTCGCCAGGACCAGACGCCAGGGGTTCCACGGATCCAGCCGACTCCACCACGGCCGCCGGAACTCTCTCTCTCCCTCTGCCCCCGGCCTGGGTTGCCTTACACGCTTGTTTGTAGCACTTTTGTGAGTAGCTTTCCTTGCTTAATTCCCTCTGCCTTAAATTCATTTTCTGGCTATTATTTTTTTGGGATTCCTGGTGCTGATTGAGTTTTTGCCTGTTTACTTTTATTATTTAAAGTAAAATGACTTTTCCTTGCTTTTGCGAACTTTTGCTGGTGTGATTCAAGTAGTTTTGGGACATTTGTGTATTTTGCGGGATTTAGGCTTTTGCTTTGGATTTGGCGATTGATATCTCTGCGAATAATGGCTTTTGAGTTTAGCGATTTATATCTTTGCGAATAATTGCTTTTTGAGATGTTGCGTTTTGCGGAATTCTGGCGGTACGACATTGCGGTCGACCGGTCTCTTTTTTTTGGCGTTTTGCGAATGGCGTAAAATCAAGTCCGTATTACCTTTTTTTATTGAGTTACTAAGATGAGCAATGTATATAAACAAAATTGATCAATAATTTTATTTTCATGTTTAGGTACATTTTAAATATTTCAAGAAATATTATAAATTGTATTTATCGTATTTAGTATTATGAATTACGAAAAATAAAATTTTACTATAAACGAATATATAAATACTGTTGAATTATTAAAAAAAAAAACTTAACAGCCATAAAATTGTAGAACAGAGAAAAAAATATTTGAAAATTGTTATTTTACGTCAATCATTATTAATCAATTAATATTTCCAAAAAAGTAAAATGAATACGAAAAATATATGTCAAAATATGTTTTTAAACATATTTTGAAACGTTTAGAAGTTTAAAGTTCTTAAAAAAAGCCCTACAGCAAAAGCCTTGCATTTCATATAAAAATTAACAGAAAATTCTGAAATTGCCTTGGAGGGATTTTCAGAAATTACATAAAAACCGGTGAATACAACTTGGCTGGACAATAAAGAGGTTGATAAACTAAAAAAAATATTTTCACATTTTGGGATCGTTGGTTCAATTTATATGGAAGCCGAAATAAATCTGAAAGTGTTTTTTCAAATAATAATAATAATAGAGGGTTAAAACCACCACAACACGTACCATTACACTGAAAAGCTGTATTTTAACGAAAAGTGCAGAGCAGCACGTATACTCATATTTCATACTTTAACCGGCTGGCGCTGCGCGAAATTTCAATATTTCTAGTTGAAAATGTGATGTTCTGTTCAATCTTCTGATCTGCAAGGTGCCGATCAGCTGATGAAAGCCACTGCCGGACTGTGGCGACAGCCTCGTTTGCCATCTGGATGATCTTTTCCATGTGCTTGGCAACCACTACAACCGCGACGTCATCTGCGAAGCCGACACACCAGTGGGCCGAGAACCGAGCCTTGTGGAACGCCTCCCGTAATGCTATATGTCTTGGGTCACGAGTCTGTATTGTACATCAGGGTTTTCTCCTTCAGTGCACTTCTCTAATCGGTTGCAGATGATCCTCTCGAGCACTTTGCCCGCCGTGTCCAGTAGACAAATCGGACAGTACGATGATGGGTCGTCCGATGGTTTATTCCCTTTCGGGAGGAGAACTAGATTCTGCTTCTTCCACCGGCTAGGAAAAGTTCCTTCGGCGAGATAGGTGTTGTATGTATGGAGAAAGAAAGTCTGGACGAGACTTAATAACGGCTTTAAGTTCGCTTAAGTCAACGCGTCCACGGTTGACGTAACTTTCCAGAAACCGTACTGGCGAGCGGACAGTCCGCGGGCTCCTTCAGTAAACTCCTCCAGCCGATTGCAGATGATCCTCTGATCCTCCTCAGTATAGGCAAGTTCCGACTGATCTGGAAACAGGGTTGTCACGATCCTGACCAGAAAGACTGGGCAGGAAGGTAGCGTCAATGTCGAAGTTTTCAGCCTCGACATGACTGTCCTGTACGGCCTTCCCCACGGATCGCCAACGAACTCTTCGCAGAGCTGTGTCCAGGTATGCCGCTTGTTGGCCTTAATGGCTCGTCTCAGGGCTCCCCGCGTCTCGGTGTCGAAGTCTCAGGGTTTCGTAGATATCCTGGTTCCACTAGTAGACCGGTGCGCGGCGCGTCCTCCCGCGGCCCGTTGTCATGGCTACGTTGCAGGCATCGGTGACAAGCGACATGAGCTGGGAGACATGCTCTCAGCGGATCCCGACAGCCGCACGTCCTGTTCCAACATGACCTGGAACTATCCAACGTCAAATTATCTGGAGTTCCACTTCGCTGCGGCTGAGAACTCCTGAGATATCCGTTCACCCTCTGCGGCAATTTCTAGGAATATGGCCTGGTGGTGACTATGGGTATAGTGGTCACTGACCTGCCAAGACGTGATTCGAGGAGAGAGACTCTCGCTGGTGGAGGTCACGACAGAGGAATTGCCATTTCGGGTGAATGTCGGAATGTTGCCCGTATTCAATAGGACTGCATCCAAATCCGCTGCGAAATCCAGCAGGGCCTCACCTCCCCTGTTGGTCTCCCGGCTGCACCATTCCGCCGCCCAAGCACTGAAGTCTCCTGCAATGATGTGGGGACGACAGTTCCTAGGTCGTTCAGGAATTCCTCGAATTTATCCAGGTTGGCACTTGGTGGGGCATAAACGCTGTATACGTAAATATCTTCCATTCTGGCCCAGGAAAATGCGGCCTTTGGTGTTCGTTGCGTTTCCTGGATGAATATCCTTCCACACACCCAGATAGCCGACCGACACGACACATCGGAATTCCAGGAACGTGAGGCTGTGATGTCCCTGTACTGCTCCGACAAGATGGCGACGTCGATATCCAGGTCGCGCACGGTTTGCATGCGCAGGCCTTGCGCTACCTCACAGTGGTTCAGGTTTAGCTGAAGGAGTTTCATTTCCTGCCTGCCGCTGCCTTCACCGCTGCTTGGTATGTTGGGCATCCAAAGCTCCCCGTTGGGTGGTTCTTCTTATCTTTGCAGATCACGCACTTCGCTTTCGAACTGATGCATGCCTCGCGGGTGTGGCCAAGTTCACCGCATCGAAGACAACACTTAGACCTATCCGTCCCCTTGCAGTCGCGTGCCAAGTGTCCGAACGCCCAGCACGTGTAGCACTTCCGCACATTGATTTTCTTCCTGACACGGCAGTCGACATATCCGATTCGCACCCGGCGGTTTTCAGTCGCCTTCCTGGCTAGGTCCGTGGGTAGTCGAACGACGGCAGTTTGAGTGCCCTTGTACGTCTTCCGGATGGACTTGATGGTCTGTAGTTCGATGTCTGTACCCAACTCCTTGGATAGGGCTTCGCTGACGTCAGCATTTGTGGTGATCTCGTCCTTCCGGGTCATGACGCTCGCCGATTCACCCAGCTTCCGGGAGATGGCGTTCGACACCTGGGTGACTGCCGCAGATTTTCTCATCTCCAACAGAAGGTTGCCAGATGCGTTCCTCTTCAACTTGTCGACGCTCTGTCCCACCTCACTAAGAGCTGGGTCGCGCTTCATCTACCTCAACATGTCCGCATATGAAAGGCCTCCCTCCTTCGCCTTAACAGTTATGAGGTCCGGCCGTGAAGGTCGCGGCTTCAATGGTCTAGGACACTTCTTCTTCACTGCTGACTGCCAGTCCATCTGCGAAGATTCGTTTATGGTGGGAAGCTTCGCAGTCGCTGAGCTTGATGTTGGGGGCGCGCCGATCGGTGGTCCATTTCTCTTTCAGTCTGCCTTGACGCGCTTCTTCTCGGCCATCCTTGGAGACTCTGTCGGTTTCCTCTTCTTCGTTGCTGAACGTCCACCATTTTCCTTCAGGTCAGGTCTGCGTTTTCGCCGCAAATATCTCCGGCTGCTCGCGCCCACCAGTTGCCCGTAAGCCAGGCGTCGTCTGCGTGTGCGCAACCGCTGCCTCTGGCTTTCCCGCGATCGGCTGCTCCTCCACATCCGCTAGTTGTCCGTAGCAAGTGCTACGGACAACTAGCGATCGACTACACGTTTCATCTCTCCGTGGACATTGTTCCTCGGCTTTACGAATTCAAGAAGACCCTCGATCTTCTTTCCCAGCGCCAGGAACTTCTGTGCTCTTCTGAACTCTGCCGAGTTCTTCTCCTTTGGGTATCCATGTAAACAGTTTCACCAGCGCATCGTACGTAAGATGGTATAGGAATGAGTATACCCTCGGGTCACCACTACTCAGGGAATTACTCCTGTTCCCTGAGGCCCAACTACCGCTTTACCAGTCCCGGAATACACGGACGGACTGTCGCTCGCCCGAAGCAACACGGATTCCGATCTCCGTTACCAATAATTCCTGATCAAGGCCCGAAGGGCTGGCTACTGGTCGTACACTGCAGTTACCACGTCGGCAGAGCACGCTCACATCAGCCCCGTAGGGCACTCCCAGTGGACTACAACGCAGACCGATCGATGTTGGTTTTTTCTCGGGTGGCCTTCCCCCAGTCTATTAGTCCGCGAGAGGTATTTTATTTCCCTCCTGTCCTCTACTGTTAGCGAGCGACTCCACTATCCGCCACCCGAGGACGCGCCACGTAGAGGTTACAGACTCCCCCCGCGGCTACAGATACCCTAAGGAGGGTTGCGGCCACGGCCTTATTTACAGCAGACTGTGTCTCACTCGATCTGGATTGGTCCCAAGTACTTGTAGCCATTTCTGGCTGCAAGGATAAGTTCAGCGTCACCGCCTTCCTCCTCAGCCTGCAACCTACAGTAATGACCACATTTTCTCAAGTTCCGCTCCAGACACTAGTAGTGCCGCTTTTCAGGCGGTGGGGCGTGTGTGTATGTGTGTGTGTGCGTTTGTGTGTATGAGGATGTATGTATGAGTGCATATGTATGTATGTTTGTGTGTGTGTGTATTTGTGTGTGTGTCTGAATTTCTAAGGAGTACAATCGGGATTAATGTTTTTTTACGAATAACATTTTTTTGCGTGAAGATCCACAAGTTTCCGCAGCTACTGGTTTGTTGTAATAGTTCCGAACACTTTAAGGATTATTTTTTCATCACGAAACTCAGCGAAACTCATTGCGACAATTGCGTCGAAAGTGAAAATTTTCACATTTCTTTGCATTTCACATTAATAGCTCCAATCCAAATAGCTTCACAAACACTCTTAGATACACACATATACACTGACACACACGCAAATACACATAAACACACTCATACATACACGAACATAGATTTATTGCTATGTATTCATATAAGTATACAGTGACATCCACTCACGCACACCACACATACTAATACATATCCACTCATGGATATGTATTAGTATGTGTGGCGCTCACAAAACATATATACACACCCACACATACGTGCAATATTCACAAGTACAAACATGAAATTAATTCATTAATTGACTGCACACACATACACAGACACAAACACACACATACGGTCACAAACACTTACACAATTTTATATTATTACCCACACCACATATATATCATGACGTACCATCGCTTCAAAGCTCTATACGCACTTTTCGACGCATTCTGGACCACTGTGCGTCGCTTTCTCTGCATGAACTTGTATGCTTATTTTGACGTCGATAACTATTGTCTGTCTTGATATCTGAGAATACATAATTAGTCTCAGTGATGTTTTGATTTATTCACCTTTAACACACTTTCATTGGAAAAAATACTTAAACTTTAAATACAAGTTGACGCTAGAAGACAACATGCTTCTCAACATTAATTAATCCACCATTAATGCCATTAATAGAAATCGCGAACCGAAAATTGGCAACGACCGAACGGGGATAAATAGTGGTGGTTCACGCTTGCTTCTGTTAATCTGTAATATAAGACTGTGCAGGGTCGGATGATTAGTATCGATATCCGCGGCATTGAGCCTATTTGAAGAATGGTCGGCTGAATGACGAACTGATGGACGCGAATCCAAAAGAAACGCGGGTCTGTTGATCGAACGGTCGACCCTCCCGGCTCGTCTGGCTGAAGCGTAGCGCGCTTCGCCGGTCAAAGCTTTAACGTAGCGCTTTCGTGCGCTACGATGACGACGTCATTCTCCGGGACTTTGACGCTCTTTTGTCTGCGCGGAAAAAACACAATGGACGCCACGAAATGATCGATTTTCACCACGTCTCGCCGATTTCGGCCAATCGAAACGAAGCACTTTTCCGTTTTACGGAAAAGCAAAGCGGACTCACATAGAAAAATATCATAGTAAAAGTTGTAAAAAGTCGGGTAAAATTTAGCGGAGTGGAAGGTTGAGGCTGAACAAATACGTAGAAAGTAGTCAAGAAATAATACAGATTTTTAGTTTTTGTTTGGGAGAAACAGTGTGAGTCATTTCATTGGGGAGTTCAACCCAGCGAAGTTAGCACCGTAAAGTAAAAATAACATAATTTTGTATGGAGTTCTGAACAGGTAATAAAGAGTTCTAAGAGTACTGAATTACATTTCGAATAGTTCTGACGATTTAAGTTTAGAAATACCGTTTTTTTTCAAATTAGGGGGCTAACTTTGCGCTGCACCAGTTTTTTGTCAAAAAAGAGTTTTGACCATATTTTTGCATGAATTTTCAAGAGTTCTAAGAGTTCTGGATAATATTATCAATAGTTCTCGCCATTTGAGTCTAATATACGCAATTCACTTCCTTAGGACACTATTCCTAAGCAGCGCCGAAAAATAATATTTTTACATACAATACAGTCTACATACAAATTGCAAAGGGCATAAACTTCCGCAGTCTAGTAATGACATAGGGCAGTGATGTCATCGTTACAGATTATATACAAATAACGTATTGAAACAAGTTATTTATGTGTAAATCTATCTTTAATATCCTTATTTTATGAAGTCGAAACGTCTGCAAGGCAATTCCTACTTTAGTTTCACGCATAAATTACTTTGTTTTAATTACAAATACTGTTTTTCGAAAATTCCTGAAAAATAAGTTAAAGTATATTAAATTAAAATAGAATGCGTTCATTTATACGTATCAATTTGTCTAAATATTAGATAGCCGAAAATTTTTGAAAAATTGTGTATATTTGCGCATTTCTTGGTAAAAAATAAATTGCGGCGCCGCACAGTGGTCCAGAGTGCCTCTCGCTTCATGAAGCAGGAAGCGATGTTGATAGGCTCGGAAGCAGCCATGTCCCGTCAGAGACTACACGAGGTAGCGGTCCTTCTTCTCCGTGGGGCCGCGTTGTCTACATCTCGAGGTCAGGGATGAGCCGGTGGTTCCATCGCCCATTGGACGATGCGTCCCAGAGCCGCTTTTCCGTCATCGTTGTCCTGATTTCCGTTGCGATAGTGCATCGTTCGGTGGCCGGATTTATGCGCCTTCGTCGATAAATCTCCGCCCGCTCCTCTGCCTTCAGGTGAATCGGCATCATGTTGGCAATAACGCACAGCATTCGGAATGCCTTGGCCTCCCCAAGGGCACTCCTGCGGTAGACCGAGGTCATCTGTCGTACGTATAATGGGACTGCTGTGGCTGCCGGCCATACCAGCGCTGCGTAGAGTATCATCGAGGAGATGACGCCCGAGAGGAGCTTTCGACGTTCCTGCCTCAGACCGCAATATTTGGCATGATCCGTGCCAGCTCGTTGCAGACTGCTCCTGCCTTGGCGCTCGCAATCTGCAGATGTTGAGAGATCGACAAAGCGAAGTCTCGAGAGGATCTCGCATCCTCCGACTCTCAGGGTGATAGTATCCCTGGCTTTTCTGCTTGTGACTAAGACTACCTAGAGATTGTGGTCGACTAGTTGTAAGCCGGTCGCCGTGAGCCATCCGCGGATCCTGTTGACAGCGGATCCTGGAGGAGGTCAGGCCATCTGCATGACCTCCTCCAGGTGCTTAGCAACTGCAATACCACCTCCGCAACATCGTCTGCAAAGCCGACGTCATGGTCCTTGAGGGCAACGGCAGCCCGTCGTAAATGATGTTCCATAGTAGAGGGCTGAGTACCGAACTCTGTGGAACACCTCCCGAGATGTTCAGCAATTCCTCGAATTCATCCAGGGTGGCACTTGGTGGGGCATAAACGCTGTAGACGTAAATGCCTTCCACTCTGGCCCAGGAAAATCCGGCCTTTGGTGTTCGTTGCGTTTCCTGGATGAATTTCCTTCCACACACCCAGATAGCCGCCCGACTCGACGCATCGGAATTCCAGGAACGTGAGGCTATGATGTCCCTGTACTGCTCCGACAAGATGGCGACGTCGATGTCTAGGTCGCGCACGGCTTGCATGAGCAGGTCTTGCGCTGCCTCACAGTGGTTCAGGTTTAGCTGGAGGAGTTTCATTTCCTGCCTGCCGCTGCCTTCACCGCTGCTTGGTACGCTGGGCATCCAAAGCTCCCTGTTGGGTGGTTCTTCTTATCTTTGCAAAGCACGCACTTCGCTTCCGTACTCACGCATGCCTCGCGGGTGTGGCCAAGGTCACCGCATCGAAGACAACACTTAGACCTGTCCGTCCCCTTGCAGTCGCGTGCCAAGTGCCCGAAATCCTATCACCTCTAGCACTTCCCCACATCGATTTTCTCCTTGACACGACAGTTGACCCATCCGATTCGCACCCGGCCGTTTTCAGTCGCCGTCCGGGCTAGGTCCGTGGGTAGTCGAACGTCGGCAGTTTGAGTGTCCTTGTACACCATCCGGATGGACTTGATGGCCTGCAGTTCGATGTCTGTACCCAACTTCTTGGACAGGGCTTCGCTGACGTCAGCATTTGTGGTGAGTTCGTCGAGATCCCGAATTTCAAGTGTCGTCTCGTCCTTCCGGGTCACGACGCTCGCAGATTCTCCCAGCTTCCAGGAGATGGCGTCCGACACGTGGGTGACTGCTGCAGATTTTCTCAACTCCAACAGAAGGTTGCCAGCCGGAAGGTTCCTCCTCACCATGGCGACGCTCTCTCCCACCTCACTGGGGTGGGAGAGAGGTGGGAGAGAGCGTCTTCATCTGTCTCAGCATGTCCGCATATGAAAGGCCTCCCTCCTTCGCCTTAACAATTATGAGGTCAAGGCGTGAAGGTCGCGGCTTCAATGATGTCGGACCCTTCTTCTTCACTACCGCCTGCCAGTCCATCTGCGAAGATTCGTTTCCGGTGGAAAGCTTCGCGGTCGCTGAGCTTGATGTTGGGGAGTCTTCCTTGACTCGCTTCTTCTCGGCCATCCCTGGAGACTCTGTCGGTTTTCTCTTCTTCGTTGCTGAACGTCCG
>JABFPB010007449.1:0-10999 GCA_022817645.1 Ceratoteleas bidentatus | reverse complement strand
CCAAAATCTGAATTCAAACTGACAAAATGAATTCTTTTCTATTCGTTTCAATTCCAGTTAGGATGACATTTTGAAAAAGTTAACTTTGAATTCCCCAACTGGAATTGATTAAACTATTTCTAACATTCAAAAACGAAAAATGAATTCCATTTCATTCTAATGAATGCCGAATTTGGCTACAAATCCAATTCTTTTCCATTCATTTCTATTCCAATTTTTTTGCTGGGCTCTCTATTCTCTCCAATTCCAATGCCTATTTTTCCAATTCCAATCCCAATTTTCTCCCAAATCTCTCAAATATTCCCCAAATGCCTCTAGCGATGACAGCGAGCCAACCGCTAATCCGCCACAAGCGATTATCATCCTCTTTCACTTTCCGCAGCCAGGCTGATCAATGCATGTGCGCCGTGTCAATGCCGTCGAGCATCAAAGTTTGTCGCGGCTGTTCGCCGTCTACCTGGTAATAGAGATCAAAGATGACGACGTCGGGCAGGTGGTCGAGGTGCTTGCGCAGCGCGAGGAAGTGGTTGGTGACGACGGTGACGCTGAGCTCGTAGAGGCTCGGGGCGGTGTGCACGAGCGCGGCCTGGCTCGCGGCCATCGCGCTAAGCGAGGGGCTACTGGCTGCTGCGGCGGCGAGCGGTCCCGGGCGATCGCATATGCGAGCGCAGCGGCGGTCCGATGGTCAGCGCGTCCTCACACGGCCCGCGGTGCGATCGCACGACAGCGCGCAGACACGATTACGCACCTACTGACTGCCAAAGTGCTGTCAGGCGAAGACCGCGGCCGACCAGTGACGCTCAGGCAGGGCCGAGCGAGCGGACCGCGAAGTTGGCTGCGGGCCAGGGGCGGGCGAGGGGTGCGGGGGCCCCGGGCAAGTTTTTTGGGTATTTATTTTTTTTGTAATCGGAAATTTCGCAATTTCTAAAAAATGACCAAACTTACGAAATTCCGTAAATGCATTTTTTCGGAAAAAAGGTGAGGAATGAGGAATCGAACTCGGAAACTTACGTTTGAGACTTGTCCTCTAGATGATGGGAAACGTAAGATTCCGAGTTCGATTCCTCTTTCGGGACAAGTTTTTTTATGGGAAAAAAATCATTTACGGAATTTCGTAAGTGATTTGGGAAATTTATAAGCAGACTTTTCGATTAGAGTTTCCAGTACATTTGGGAAATTCTGAATATGTATTTTGAAATTTCGGTTTCAAATTTCTCATTAGTTCACAAAAGCCTTGTTTCGTATGGGAATTTGTGGGAACTCGCAACAAGGGTTTTCAGAGTTTTCAGGGGAGGATTTTCGTAGGTGGATTTATTTATACAAAGGTATTGACATTTATGATGTTGGTGAATGGTTTATATTCACCAACGTCAACCAACACAGGAAAAGTGTTGGTTCACGTTTCATTCCCACTCAGGGTTATCAACTAAGAAGTTGAAAAGAGATAGAATTACAGGATAATGAGGGATGATACATTTTCGGTCATCTCTTGTGCTCCTTTTACCGTATCAGTTGGCATTTCTACTTGTGGTTGACTTCGCTTTGACTTGTGGCGTATTCGAGTAGATTCACAGAAAATATCCCCTAGAATCTATCCCTTTCTTTCCCCATTTAAAGTTAATTTGTAAAAGAGAGGCAGCTGCTTGGATACACTTAACTTCACATCATTTGAAACGGTATTCGAAAGAAACTGTTTATCCTTGTCTGTATCACTTCTCTAGAAAGTGATAGAACCACTTTTGTGAAGTATTCCGCTAATGACGAAGCATAAACGCTACGATAACAAGACCCAGAGTTCCATCTCGCGGAGCGCGTTGAAACTACAATAATTTGAATGATATTTTTGTAGAAGTTGGATGTTCTATTCTAAACAATAATTGTGTGATACAAATTACATTATAGAATATGTGTTTGATTATTTAAACTGTATCTCAGAAATGATTCTCAGAAATGTATCTCAGAAATGTCATGAGTATAATATTTTCATATTTTGATATCAGATAAAAATAAAATTTTGATGTTTCAGATAAAACATTGTGAATATTTTATCTGAAAAGGTTATTCCCAGGATATCAGTTCACATTATTTCACAGAAAAAAAGCGTCTTTGCGAATAAATTTGAGGTCTTTGCAACAGAAAAATCATAGAATCGCTATGAAAAATCACAAAGCACGTTCTACGAATGATTATGGACATTCATAGAACCACTTCATGATTTTTCACAGCTTATCATAGATTACTGGAAAGCGTTTATTTTTGGCGTATAAAAATATCACCACTTTGAATTACTTAAAATCTATGGGGAATTTTGGAGTTTTGACACCAGATTAAAGAAAATAGTACAAAGAAGATATATATTGTGGCCAAATCTAAATATGTATACGTTTTTTTCGAAAAATCTTCACCACTGAGACTTGAACCTGCAGCTGGAGTGGTGGAGATTTTTTTTGGAAATTACATATAATTTTAACTTCAATTTCATTCAATAACCCTATTAAAAATGCCATATATAACATTTTGAAACATATTGAAATATTTGGAAACGTTACATATAGAAATATATTCAGACATATAAAAACATCTCCGTCAAGAACATGCATTTTTATCCGATTCGTTTAACGATTCATTTCAATGCTTTTATTGACTCCGTTTTCTCGTATAAATTACGCAGTTGCCAAATCTGTAATAGAAGTTTACTTTTTGATCGAAAAAAAGTCCACGATCAAGACTCGATCTCGAGCCCTCCAAGTTCTGAGTCTGCATTTTTAACCACTTGACCACGATGCCTTCTGACTGCAACTGTCGTATTGAAAATATCAATCATAACAAGTCAGATTCATAATGAGCAATATTCCTTATAAGACAGTTGCAGTTATAAGTCGTTTCCGGGAATTGCTCAGGAATGATGTGCAATGGACATTTCTGGCGATGAAACGGAAAAATCTGAATCAAAATAAAAGAATTCTTTTGTTCAGTAAATATTCGTTCCACAATTATTTTATTTGTACAACCTGACTGATTATTACACAAAACAATTCTTGTATCATTCATTTCGTCATAGATTTTCTCCGGAAATTTCCGTTATAAATTCCCGAGCAGTTCTTGGAATCGCTCGGAAACTAGGCTACGAGTCTATTTCACATCAATTTTTGGAAATCTCCAATTCTCATAGTGAAACATTTCTTAAACATTCCTAACAAATTATTAGGAATTCTTCGGAACTTAAAACACTTCGGGCAGATAGAATTCCTATTAAACAGAAACTAAATATATTAGCAATATAATTTCAACCCTTGCAGAAATAAATACTCTGAAAAACTCTGAAAGTTCTGAAATAATCTGAAATATCATAATTGGAACTGTCAGATTTTTCAGAGATTTTCAGAGTAAATGTCAGATTTTTTTTTTCAGAGATTTTCAGAGGTTTGCAGAGTAAATATTTCTACAAGTATACATATATTAACAATATATTTTCAATACATCCTCATTACATTATCCTTAATATATTTCACATTAACACTCCCAATAAATTCTCCTCTCCGCCCGGAATCTCTTCCGATCCCGATCCACTTTTCATCCACATCTGCATCCCGCAGTCCGGCGCGATCTGCGCGCAGTCGTGAAACGACTCACGCAGTCGCGAGCGTAGCGACTCCATTTCTATCGGCCGCCCGACTCGGGCCTAGTTTTTGCAGCTAGGTGTGGAGCGGCGATTGGCAGCGATTGGCGAGGGGCAATGGTACTGCCCGTTTCTCGTGCTGTCTCCGCTTGACTATTGCGCGAGTGCCGTCCGCGGGTGTCGAGGCGCTGGTCAAGTTCCCGGGCGAGCGAACACGGCCGCCGCTGCTTCGATGTGACGTCCTTTCGTCGAGAGTTGCGCCGAGTCGTCCGCCAGCCAGAGTCGCCCGAAAATGAGCAGCAAAAAGTGCGCCCGCTGCGAGAAAACGGTCTACCCGATCGAGGAGCTCAAGTGCCTTGACAAGGTGCGTGTGTATATGTGTATGTGCATGTGATTCGGAGGCAGATTTTTGCGGCGTTGCCTAGTCGCGGCTTGATGAGACGGCACCCAATTTGCGGACAAAAGACCCAGTTTCCCGGGGAAATGCATTTTCGGAGCCGATTCGCGGGGTGAGGGGTGGTGAGGGGAGGGGGAGTGGGAAGGGAGCTGGATGGGCGGCGGGGGGCGATTGGGATGAAAATGTGAGGTTGGGTTATGGCGATCGTGGATGCTTGACAAGTCGGCTGTGGGTAGAGTTTGTTGGGCCTGATGGGTTAGGTTTCGGTGGGAGGATGTTTGATGGATGATGGGTGGAAATGTTTTTGGGTGGATGATGGGTGAAATAAATACTATGACAATTTGTAGAAATAAATACTTTGAAAATCTCTGAAAAACACTGCAAATTATTCTGAAAAACTGTGACAATTACTCGGAAAATCTCTGAAAAAGTCTGACAGTTTCAATTATGATAGATTTTCAGAGTTTTTAGACTTAAATTGCAGAGTTCGTAATTCTCTGAAAAATCTCTGAAACTCTGAAGGAGAGAAACTCTCCGAAAATCTCTGATAAAGTCTGATACCATTATTAAAGAAATGTCATAGATGGGACTTGAACCCACGACCTCTGAAACAGAAGACTGGAAGTATAACCATTTGGCCAAAGTTGTTATACATTTAAGAGTGATCCAAAAGCTTTAACTCAAGTTGACGTTTATTCAAAGTAGTATCAAAATTTATCAGAGATTTTCATATTTTTTTGAGAGAGTTTCAGAGATTCTCAGAAAGTTTCAGAGTTTTTCAGAGAAGTACCAACTCTGTAATTTAAGTCTGAAAAACTCTGAAAATCTCTGAAAATGTATCATAACTGGAACTGTCAGACTTTTTCAGAAATTTTCAGAGTAATTATCAGAGTTTTTAAGAGTTTTTCAGAGTTTTTCAGAGTATTTATTTCTACAAGGGAATTGGTTTTGAATGTGTTATTTTATTTTTGTTTAATTTGACATGGTGAAATATTTTGGGAGTGAAATATGCAGAGATGATTTTGGGATAAGTTATAAATGTTTGGGTAAAGTAAATGTTGGTATTGAAATATGATTGTTAATATTTTAAGAACTTGTTTCATTATTGTTTATTTGTATTCATTGGATTTGTGGAAAGTATGTTTCACAATGGATGATGGTTGAAAATGTTTTTAAATAGGGTTAATAAACATCATAAAAAATTAATTAAATATATTTATCATAGTTATATTATAACACAAATATGGCAAATAATATATTCACCGTAACTTATTTATATGAAAAAAATAGTAAATAAAATGTATAAACAATCATATAGTAGTTGTAAATAATTATATTATTCATTAAAAAATATTAGTTTTGCTAAACACATATGTGATGTTCATTTTGTAAATTAATCATGATATACTTAACCGTATAAAAATCAAGAATTGTATTTTATTTTAATGCCTTTTTTGACCATAAAAATTCTTATTTTATCCACTTTCTGTTCATTTTTAATAAGATGTAATTATATGTAAATGTGATAACGTTTTAAGCATTTATTTCATTATTTTCCTTTACTTATTACACTTGTTGCAGTTATGCTGGACAATGGACGATGGTAAAAATGTATTTGGCAAAGTGTTTTAAAATATAGAAAAATATTTTTTCTGAACATTTTGACATTACATTTTTTGGGAGTAGAATATGTTTTAATGATTTTTGAAGTATGTTATAAATATTCAGGTAATGTAATATTTTAAGAACTTATTTCAGTATTTTGAATAATGATAAATCAGCGAATGAAAATACTATCCACTAATACAGTTTCAGTGGGATATATTTAAACTGCATTAGTCAGTTAGTCGCTTATTATTGGTTAAAGTTCAATAAAAATGGATCTGCAATAATTGTTTCTAATGTTTACTCTTTGACAGCATTCTTTTTAAAAAATTATTTTCACAAATAATATAAATAAGAAAATAGGTTTAGTTATCAAAACTGTATTGTTAAACATCATCATTAAACAAATTTTTACTGTAAATTAAATTTTTGTTTCAGATTTAAGATTAATGAGATAAAGACAATTGTCTAAATATAAAAACAAAATATGGTAGCATAATCTTTATATTATAGATTTTTTAAAATAATACTGAGCCTGTAATAAAATATTTTGAAAAACTCAAAAACTGGCAATTTGTTTTCGAAAAGCACACCACTTTATGAAGCACTCAAAACACGACAGAGTTGCTACTCAAATCAAATGACCAAAAAGTCAAAAAAACCACCATTTTCTACTTCCAAAATCCCAAAATAGCTAATTTCGAAACACTCTGAAAATAGTCTTGTGGGTACTTAAAAAATTGATTTCTCACTCCAAACACATTAATGTAGATTAAGACGTCAAAACCAAAATTTGTCTTTTAATTTTACTTACTTTATCACATTTAACTATCAATTCCAATATAAATGAGATTGCATGTTTTTAGTAAAAGATCCATATAAACTTTTCTAACTGTAGATGACAAATTTGATTTCAAAAATGTGTAATCAACTATTTGTTTTCAGATATGGCATAAGCAGTGCTTCAAATGTAAACAATGCAAAATGACACTGAATATGCGGACATACAAAGGCTTCAACAAAGAACCGTTCTGTGAGGCGTAAGTCTATTAGACAATATTTTATATAATATCTAGCATACTGTCAAATATACTGTCATTGTTAGTTCCTTTTTTAACACTATTTGAAATTTCTCCATATCGCAATTACAGACAAATTAAAAAATATCACATCATTAAAAACTAACAAAACTAACAAAAAAATGCTTAATTTTATACTTAAGGTAATATATATATAAAAACTAACAAAAATAAAAATCGACAATATCTCAAAAACCAACAAAAAAATCTTTTATTTAATTAGAAATGAAGAAAAAAGGTAATAATACTCGAAAAAGAGGAGAAAAAACGTCAAAAATACTTGAAAAAAATCGAAAAACAATTTTTAATTAAGACAATGCTATTTTTCATTTGCATCTAAAAATCTAGCCTTTTTGAAACAGCCTGAAAATTGAAAAAAAAAAAACAATCAAATCGACTCTTGCTATATTTGAGATTTAAGATAATATTTCGATGAAAATTTATTTATCAAAGAAAACTGTGTCCTTTTGTCCATTTTCAATTATTTTGCACTAACTTCTGAAACTCTGTGATTAATTAGAATACGGAATAGAAAAGTCGACATAGTTAATGCTCGCGCAATAATCCAATTACGTAAATGTTAATGAATCGTCGTCAACAAAGACAAATTATGAGTCCTGATAATTGTCTTTATCTTTACGACGAAGAGTAAAAATTGCATTTGTTATGCACGGAGCCCCGAGGGGAAGCGCGTTGAAGTTTCTAACGCTTTCCTGCGATAATCTCCGCACACATATGTACATTCCACTGCAAGTCTGCATAAAATGCTAGATGCGGTGCAATTAGATGATTAAATTCGCTATTTGCATAGCAAGAATTATATTTAAGACGATGACAATTCATTACGACATGAATTTTGTCTCGTTTATACACTTTTGAATCATTTTGTGTAATTTCCTTACACAGAGTTAGTCAATCCAAACAGCGAGGCAAATACAGTCTTTGTATCAAATGATCTCTAATCATTTTCTGCCAACCTAAACCATTCAACTTAAATTTGAAAAAACAAAAAAACATTTTTTGTTTATAAAATAAATGTTTCATTTATTTAAAATGGATGTTATCCATATAAATCTGAATCTAAAAAGTTAATTCGTTCATACAAAACGAAGAAAAAAGGTTTTTAAGCACGATACAAATTTTGTCTAACTATAACTGGTTTGATTGTAATAAAACGTCTCCTTTTCGAACCGACAAACGGCATAAAGTTTGTTTCAAGAAGACTCGACGATTGTCTCTCTCGGCGTATCCCTCTGCATACAGTCTTATATTACATAATGCGGTTTTCGACGATACAATGACTGGGCGAGACCACGCTGGTACCGTATATGGATAACAAACTCGTGACACACATCTGGGCAGCGCTCTCGCTTCGTCCCGACAATACTGACATATTGTTGCCTACTTTTCACGTAATCTCCCTCTAATCCAATTGCCCGCCGCAAACCTTGATTTCGACATCACACCACCTCGTCGAACCTTTCCATTTTCCCCCATTCGCCAATCCTCTTCCCTACAATAATCCAATCCACGAAACAGTTGCTAAAAACAATTATTTCCCCGTAATTTGGTTAAAATATTGTAAACGCAGTCTCCGTCCAACAGTTCAAAAGTAGTCTTGATGTGAACCGTCAACTGTGCTATGTAGTTTTATCTAATGTATATCCTGTATATCTTGTATATTATTGTATATTGTGTATATGTTATTTTGTATTGTATAGAGCCACAAGCCTGTACATGCTTATTTTGTACATCAGATATAATCTGTCAGTTCGTTAAATTCCTAAATAAATAAATAAAATAAATAAAAATCACAGAACCAATCGCATTCCAGGCATATACCTAAAGCGAAAGCCACTGCCATGGCGGAGACCCCGGAAATGAAGCGCATAGCCGAAAACACGAAGATCCAGAGCAACGTCAAGTACCATGCGGAATTTGAGAAGGCGAAGGGCAAATTCACCCAAATCGCGGACGACCCTGAGACCCTGCGGATCAAGCAGAACAGCAAAATCATCTCCAACGTGGCGTACCACGGCGAGCTCCAAAAAAAGGCCATCATGGAGCAGAAGCGGACCATGACTGGGGAGAACGGGGAGCAAATCGGTACTTTTCGAGTCCAAGTTTCGCTTTGACCTCTGTTCTGGCCATCCCGCTTTCTTTGTCTCCGTTGACCTTCCGTTGACCTTGACTAACGTGACGTCATCGCGCCTAACGCCCGATTCCCGATCCGGGGAGACGTTGGTAGTTACCGCTAGCTTGTTTTTGTTTTGCTTTGTGCTCAGAGTATGTAGAATACACCGACGGCACGATCGCGCCGGCGTCCAGCATAAACGCGAACCCAGCGCCACCTAGGACAGCGAGTCCGCCGGAGCCAAGGACGCCCGGGAGAATCGCGGATTACGACCCGCTTAGCGAAGCCAGACCGAGCCCGTATTCCGCTAGGCAGACCGCAACCACCGTCATTTATACGAGCGACAAGGGTGCAGGTGGGTGCAAAGCTTGTCACAGCTGAGTTCGCTGATCACGTGGACGGGGCACTCGAATCGATTCATTACATTTACATTGTTGAAGGATCGCTGTTAAAAGTGGAAGAGGAGATAGAACATTGTTTATTGTTACATACAGGTGTACATTAAAAAATATATATATACAAAGTTATATCTATACATACAACAATTTAAACAAAGACTTGACATATACCTCCACCTGCGTACAGTATCAAATGCATAAATCTGTGATGAAAAATAGTTTATATTTTGGGACATTATTCCCCATTGTTTAAATGATCTACTGAAATGTTATTGATAAAAGAGTTTATTTACGAGATACATTGTACATGTCTATGTAACGCGGATGCTACCAGATATTCTCTAATCCGCTCTATACCATAAATAAATAAATAAATAAATAAAGTTATCATAAGTGATAACGTTATCTCGCAGGAGGTAAAAAACCTGTGTGCAAAACTGTTTCGAAGATAGCGGGTTGTATTTTCGGTGATACTTTTCATTTTTGGTAAAGGGTGTGTTATTTCGTGTTTGTACGAAAGATATAAACTAAATCTAAATTTAAATGAGCGAGAGAGCAATGGAGGCGACATGTTTGAATGTATTAACGGGGAGGATAGCATGGCAATAACGGGTTTGGAACCAGAAATGGAATTTGAATCTGGAAATCAGTTTGGAACCAAGCTTGGTAGAAGGTATCCATCCAGTGTTCCTAGGTAGGTTGGAATGACTGCAATTCCTGGATGGAGAAAGGAATGTATTTCCAAACTTAGAACCTGTCTATCCCTGTGTCTGGGAATAGTGATTCCTAGACAGGTTTTATAATTGGAAGTACATTCATGGAACCCATCTAGGAATTCCAATAATGAATCCTTCCTAGGAATTGTGGATGGATACTTGAATCTTGGATATTTGAAGTTTGGTTACACTATGGATTCCAGAGTAAAATTTCATTTATGGTTCCAATCGAGTATGTATATTTTTTATTAAGGTTCTAGATTGACTCTACGGTCTGGAGGTCAGTGATTTGCTTGAAAGTGGGTCAATATTTGTCCCAGTATCTATTATCTCCCAAGTATCAGAAATACTTGGCCCAGATTTAGTCCAGATTTGCATATACCCTGATTTAGTCCAGATATACATATGTACTGAAACAATTTTTAGTTTTTGTCTAACTAAATTTATCTTAACCTAAGATTCTAGAATCTTGCATCTTAAAAAAATGCGACAGAAATATCAATTAGTTCAAAATTTAGACGTCTAAGAAAAAAGGACGAGAAATAATTTAATTATTTCCAAAGACTTATGTAATATAAAAAAATGATTGGTCTGTATATTATATTCAATTATAATCTTAATATCATGAATGATTTATTAAATATTTTCATTGTAATTCGATTTCAATTATCCGATTTTCCATGCTCATTGGACTCTACTGGACCAAATCTGGACCTTTAAAACGTCTCCACATACTGAGATAGGTAGACTTTGGGTCAAATCTAGGCCTATTTGGTTCAATAAGTAACACGTTATTTGCCTATGTTAATTATATGTTTCAATATGTTCTATATGCATAGTTCATTTTTAACAGGGATTCGGGTTTGGGTGGCTCATCAGATGGAAGTTTCGCCATTTTGGGCCAGTGTTCCTCATGTCTGTCGATTAACTTATATGCCAAATATAACACTAGTATAAAATATGCAAAATATATAAATCATAAAACAAATGTGAAGGCACTTGAAAACTTAACAGATTTACTTACCTATTCAATTTAACTTTTAGAAGCTGT
>JABFPB010007448.1:0-11003 GCA_022817645.1 Ceratoteleas bidentatus | reverse complement strand
AAAAACAGACACTGTTGTTTTAAAAATCTGACTTCTACTGCACGTTTGCTGTTGATTTTATGGCATTTTTTCTCCCCTTGTAGATGCTGTTCGTAACCACTTGACTTTCCTGGATAGATTTCTATACTTGGGTATGGCAAATAGACGGTAAGAATCGACGTTGCTAGTCTGACTCAGTGATAACGCATTTGAATGCTATCTGAAGAGTCGGGAGTTCAGGTCTCGGTGCTGACTTATTTTATTTGTATAAAATTGTATACAGATAAATTATTTGTAATAAATTTTCTGAAAACTATTATTTTTATAATTCTGGCAAAATTTTGAACGGAAAGTTCTTTCGAGTTCCAGGAAATTCCATTCGAATTATTTTCACTTTAAAAACTACTTAATTCCGGCGTGTTTTTAAACATTACATTAATTACATTAACTATAGTATATATTTTATATTTTATAGTATTTAGATTATTTACATTAGTAGAAACATTCAAATATGTTACGTATGCTGACCTTTGATAACGTTGAATTGAAAACTGCTTTATCAAAAAGTTCAACAAATATTCTCCATATTACACATTAATTTAGCTAATTAAATTTAATAATATTACGCTTTTCGAAGATTAACATTTTATTCGTCTAAATAGTAAAAAATATCACGATCCTACATGAATTTGTATCGAATTGCGCAGATGCGCCAGCATATGATGTGAAGTAGCTACGGGACCAAGAAACCGATCGATACCGCGTGTGCTGCCATTCGCTTCTGAAGAGATATTCGGGATTCGTAACTCATCGTGAAGTGTGTGACGGAGTTCGATCACAGAAGTGGTCGAACGAAATTCATGTTGTGCCAATTCCATGTTCCATTACTCTTCTAGAAATTAGTTTCTTTATACGTAAACAGATTAAGTTCTGGCAATCATGGGTACGAAATTTGCCGCATGTAAGTACTATTTACACATTTTATTAATATAGAGATTGCAAATGTCGATTATCAGAATAAAAACCGAGTTATTTAATCAAATTACAATCAAATCACCTATACAGTAGTCTTAGGGGGACATATTACTAAAGCTGTAGAATTTCGTTGTAACTGCTTAAACTATACCATTATTTATTTATTATTTATATAATTCTTCTAAATTAGGAGTAATAAATAATAGTAGTAATAAATAGGAGTAATAAATTAGGAGTAATAATAAATAAAAGTAATAAAATTCTCACTGTCAAGTGAGAATAATAAATGATTATGTTACTGTTAGATAACTTGAAATTGACGTGCCTTCACGAGTACTACCAAAGACTACTTCATGGGACGCAGCCAACCCCATCTGGCAATGACATGGCGAACACGGTTAAATATTTTGCGCAAACATTATTATGTAAGTATCAAGTCTTACTGACAAACAAAAAACTCTTTTTACAGATAAGAACCCTAGTAAAAAGAGAAATATGTTCCTAATATATTCCCGATATATTCCCGATATATTCCCAATACATTCCCAATACATTCCAATATATATTCAGCAATTAGAAATATATTCCCAGAGTATTGCAAATATATTACAAAAATTAATGTATATTTCTAATATATTGCAAAAACTGGGAATATATTGGGAATATAGTGGAAAAATATGTTTCCTATATGACCATAATATTCCTACTTTCACTAGGGAGTGCAGCAATGTTTTTACAAAGAAAATCTTAGTTTATTCTGTAATACTCATAGTTAAGTAAACTTTTATAAACAAAACTCTTTCTGTATTAAATACAGAAAGAGAAATTTGATATTTGAATACATGCAATTCGTATTTATAAAATTGGTTCACTGAGTTAGACATGTGAATAATAAGTAATTATTTATAGCTTTGTTGAAGGAAGTGTGCGAATCTCCATTTGAAATGATAAAACATCAGAATTTGGATAATGAGCGTATGGCACTGTATCCAAACCTGGACTACAGACAGCTGTATAATGCTATAACACAACTGATGGACGTTATGCCATTACTCCACGTTGGATTACAAGGTTTGTTGAAATATACGTGTAGTTTTAGAAACAATGTACGAGTTTATAACTACATTCTTTGTATCATAAGTAGTAATAATTAATTAATGTGAAAAATCCGTCAAGAGGTATGCGTGAACAATTAATGGTTTATTGAGAGTAAACATTACATCTTATTTCTATTCTTATTTTAGCCTAACACATTTTTAATTTAGCAGATAATCAAATGCGACTTGGATTAATGTATTCATTTTTTTATTTTTATTGAATTTAAGTAAAAGTCACCTGTATCAAATTGCAAAAAGATCCCAAAAAGATATGGGTCATTCTTTTCGAACACCAAATTTGTCATCACCGATTTCGCTGAAACGGTGATGGTCAGAAGCACACAAACGCCTTTAATTAGGGGGTCAAAAGCACACAAATTAGTAGTCCATAAACACACTTTTCCGCAGCCCAAAAGCACGCCAGATAATAGTTCCTCGCGTTTCGTCAATTTGTGAAGCACAGTATATGTTTCGTAAATTTGCATACACTAAATAAAGTTGTTATTTAGGGTAGGCAAGAAGCGTTGATGGCCCAATGGTTAGATGACAATCTTCGGAAATGTAAGATGCCGAATTCGTTTCCTGTTTCGAGAAAAAAATTGCTTTCTTTCAAAAAATTCATTTACGGAATTTCGTAACTGATTTGAGAAATTTGTAAGCAAACATTCCGATCACAGTTCCCAGAATTTTTGGCAAATTCCCTATATCTACACACTGAGAAAACTAGATGGCGACCAACGCCATCTAAATGGCGACCTTTACCATCTAGATGGCGATTTTCGCAATTTAAATGGCGCTGGTAGTCATCTAGATGGTACAGGTCGCCATCTAGATGGCGTTGGTTGCCATCTAGTTTTCTCAGTGCACTGTTAGAAAAAATAGGCTTTTCTGCCTATCTTGGCCTCGATCAAAGAGCCTGTGTTTAAAGTATTTTTTTTAATGAAAAAGATTTCAAAACATATTCCCGTATGCTTTAATTTATAAGAATATATGTAGGTTCTAAATAAACGTCACTAAATATCATCAGACGACCTAACTTCTTTAATTAATAACACATTATTGTATATTTAGGTTTTCAAAACCGAACTATTCCCAATCTATTGATGTATTGGAAATTATTGGGGTATTTTGTCAGGGATACTCGCTTTATTTTCCAAGACCGAATCAGCTAGTATATCTGTTTCTACGCTTAAACTATTATGGAAATTTATACAAATATTATTCCTTCGTATAACTTGTAAATTAAGACCATTTCATTAAAAATGGAAATCATTTCTACATATCCCCAACGGAACCGAAAGTTCAAAACATTGTTGGTGAACGTTTCTGTTGCGGTTGTGGGAACGTTCAGAACGTTCTGTAAACGTTTGTACAACGTTAAAATTTCCGGCAATAAAGCTGCTAAAACGTTTTCTAAATGTTTCCCTGGTAAAAATAATTCCGCATAAATACGAATAACACCGAATAACTACGCATAATTACACCCTAGTAGAAATTAACCGGGCTGCAATCGGGTTATAACGCATGGATTCGATGTGCCCCGGTCGGGAAAATTTGCCCGACCAGGGCCACGTCAGGTAAACGTTTCGAAACGTTCTATAAACGTTCAGGTAACCTTTCGATAATTATATAAATTATTAAAAATAAAATATCGTAATTGTTGTAAAACATTTAACGACGTTTGAGACAACGATTCCAGAAACTATCATAGAACTCCTCACAGCCGGAATTTTTTACGTTTTATAAACGTTTTCAGAACGTTCGGAACGTTCCAGGAGCATTCACACAACCGTAGTAGAAAAGGTCACCTAATGTTACTTGAACTTTCGGTTCCATACCCTACAGAATGACTTGCGACGATCTATCGTCGCACTATTGTCGCACTATTGTCCTAAAGTGATAGCCGCGGAAAAAGTCTCAAAAAGGAGATAAAATGACCCGTCACGTGTCTAAATAGATAACTATAACAATTTTGTATAAGTTAAACTGCGATATAATTGTTATTTTTTATTGTGATTGATTTTTTAAAAATCTTCTTGATTCGAAACAGTTAAAAATTCGATTCAAATTGAAGAATGACAGTTTACAAAAATGTATCAATTTTACCGATATAAATCTGCTGTTTGAATGAAAAAAGTGCTGCGATTAGCGGTTTTTCTTTTTTAAAGGCCATTTCATCTTCATTGGGGGCTTTTTTAACGTTTGGAACGTTGCGACGATAGTGCGACGATAATGCGCACATAAAAAGAATCCTTCGTAATAAGCACTATTTGAAATATACGATATTTTAGTCAGCCATATTATTGATTCAATTTTTTGGTTACAGCATTTGGACAAGCAGTTCTGCAGTGCTTGGCATGCTTGCTGCCTTTCTTAGATCATGATTTGATTGATAACGTATCCTATTTAACAGCAAGCTCGATGTCTGTGTTTCCCGTTGATTTACATCAAGAAATTGTTAACTATTTATGCTTCTATATTTTACCATTTACAATTGGTTAGTACAAATAATTCATTATAAAATATGCGTTTGAAATATTGAATACCTGTCGATTTTCTGCAGTGGCTTGGAGTTGCATGAATTGTGTTAAAAGTAACGTTTCAAGAAAATTGTTTACGTTTGCTGTATTGTATGTAGATACACTTTTCTGTACCAAAGTAACAATCTTTTTAGAAGAAATTAAAAGAAGACTTAATTAAAATAAATCAGTCAATCGTTCAAATAAACTGTAATTATGGCAGTGCTTTCCATACTGAAACGCAAAATTTGTATGTTACTTGTTTTATAGGAAGGAAAAATGAAGACAAATCAGAAAACTATGCCAGTCAGTCAGTTGCAGCTGTTATTATGATGGTTTTTCAATACTCCAGCAATCCTGGTAACTTCTTACTTTATATATCATGTTTATCTTTTAAAAATTTTTTTTAATTTTTGAAATTTCAACTATATTGTACATGTTTTTGTTTCACCCATTTCAGCTCACCACTGTCAGTTACTGGAGTGTTTAATGGCTTTAAAAGTTGGCGTTATCAAAGATATACTATGTGTAATTGCATATGGCACCGCATCAGCTAGAGCTTCAGCTGCTAAACTTTTATTTTACTACTGGCCAACGTTCAATCAGAATTTATTTGATCGTCGATCCGTACTAGTGAAATTTACAAGTAAGTTTATATATCAGCAAACTTGTTTTTTTGTGCTTTATTATTTCACTAGAATTAATACTGGATTTCTACCCGTGTTGGGAGTTCGTATAATTTCGTAATAAAAAAATGTTACGGTTTATTACGAAATTTGAACACGGAATTTCGTACATGGGGTACGAACATTTGTAATCAGGTTTTAAAAACCGGGTATATATTACGAAATATACCGTTAACACATATATTTGTAATTACAATATATTTCTTTATGAATGTTCCTAAGATGACCTTACTCCATTCGCATGTCAACGTGATAATTGTCCAAACGCCGGAAGTGCTGAAGCAGGAAAAGTATGCTATGATCATCGTATATCCATAACATTTTCGAGTGAATCACCACCGCCGCTCTACCTGTGTATTGAATGTGCAAATGAAATTCATCGGAAGCATCCTAATCAAAATTTCTATGATATTTTACACTCTATGCAACAAGTATCCATGGTTTGCGAAAACAAGGTAAGGGCTTTTACAAAAAAATTGTATCCAATCCAACAATTAGTTGCATACATTTTGTTAAACTTTAATAAAAATACCTGCAGACTATCTACATCTAAAGTTTATTCTCTAGAGTTTGCAGACAATTCTGCATAGTTATACTGTTCATTTACATCAGTTTAAAAAAATATTATTCATCTATCAAAAAAGTCAGCCCTCTGCCTTTCTATCAAAAAATCTATCAAAAAAGTCAGCCGTCAGCCCTTTTTTGGTTAGTTTTGGTTAGCAAAACTAACCAAAATGCTTTTGTTTAAACTATATAATACAGCATATTATACGTAACGTAAATAATGATTTTTTTTAATTTTATAGTAGGGATATTTAGTCCACGGTCATTTTAAGTCGGGATATTTTTTTCCCTCGATATTTTGTCCGGGATATTTTTTCTGCCTCCCAGAAATTAATATTATCACTCCATCAAAATTATCTAAACACTTTTTGTCCTGATAGAACTGCCGCGCAAGTGATAAATCAGCTATCAGTGTATGTTTTTCAACGGAATGTGCAAGTTACAATGGAAACCATCCCATAAGATATTGCCAGCAATGCCACAACATTCGACATAATAATCGAAGAGGTGGTGATCATGTGTATCATACAGCACTACCGCACATATCGGAAATGGACCCTCAAATGCAAACTTATCTTATACAAGCTATTGTAAGGTGAGTCATATATCAATTAAGGTTAAGCAACAGTATAGGTTGAATATAATAAAAGTGAGTTTTTTTTAATTCTAAGCTACCGAGTCAGAAATTAGTATCTAGTAAAATGTATACTCAAATAGTTTCCATTAGATACACATAAACTTTTTTTACACGATTTTTACACGATTTCTGTCCGTATATTTGTTTCTTCAGTTTCCTATAGAAATTACGGTTCTAGCCTTCAAACAAATTAGTTATCGTAAATAAATACCATTAGTTTCTTCATGCAGCTGATATTTCAGTGATAATCCTTGTTAAATAGAATCAGAAGACAATTATTACACATCAAACAAAATTCTTATGAAATTAGTTCATAGTTCACATGACTACACGGGGAGAAAAAATGCCATTGAATCAACCGCAAACTTGCAGTAGAAGCAAAACAGTTGATTCAACAGCGTTCGCTGTTGAATCAACAGCGAATGTCATTGGCTTAACAGCATTCGCGTTTGACTTAACAGCATTCGCGTTTGACTTAACAGCATTCGCTCTTGTTTCAACTTACACGCTTCAACTGCGAGTTTGAGGTTAGTTCAATGGCATTTTTTCTTCCCGTGTAGTCCTGATTTAGAGTAGAATAGAAGTTTCTTCAATGATGAGTATTATAGCAGGTGTTCTCCTAGTTTAACTGAGATGCTCGTCCTTCTAAAGTCAAAGGCTTTGTTCATCTTGTTGGTTAAAAAAATCGATTTTTTCATTTTTGGATAGTTTGAAGTGTCTAGAGTATCATATAAAAAGCTTCAAGTAGTACTCTAGTAACTACAGTTGTAGGTACAAGTCGACGCCCCTTACGAAGACTAGGACATCTCAAAATTTGGTTGAAGACTTCTCAGTGTATTGTTAAATCGAGATGACCTATTAACAATGCACTGTTAATTGGTCGAAGACTAGGACATCTCAGTGTATTGTTAAATGGAGATGTCCTAGTCTTCAACCAAATTTTGAGATATCCTAATTTTCGTAAGAGACATTGAGTTGTAAGCTATTAGTTAGAGCTATGCATAAACCCCTATCCTGCAAAGCTAGTACTAACACAGAAACGGTCTGAGTTAGCTCATCAAACGTCGGTACAGGCGCGATATGAATTCCCACCCGAGAACGATTTTCTTGGTGCGACAGAATACATAACAGAGCAAACTGAAAAACCTAGAGGACCTGCTCTGAGAGACAAATGGGTACCAATTTCATCACCCGACTTCCCGTAAGAACAGTAAGAACACCAGACTCGAGAGGTAGGCATATTTTTAGATGGAAGCCAGGTGAGGGTTGATAGCAGTGATACCAGTTTAGGGGTTTTCCCACTGAGTATTATACACTCTAAGAAATTTAATTTCTGTGAGAAGAAAAGATTTTCATGCTCTGACAGTCGGATTCCGATTCAGACAATATAAGATTTCTTAGAGTGTACATGAGATGTCGTACTGCTGTCCCTAAACACCAAACATGTCTGGTAACACTAGTTGATAGTAGTCAACGCTGCAACGACGTCATATTTAGAGACTTTGATCCCAGGGGATGATATCGCTTGTGACCTTCACTTCTGAGAAATTCTTCATATGAGGCATTCACAGTAAAAAATCCTGAGTGAAATGTGGGTCATGGGAGTGAAATATTCACTCCATATTGAGTTCCAGTAGGTCCAAACTTTAACGGTGCCAAAACCTAGAAGCATCAAACTCCGTGAATGTTTTACTACGTTCATTCATCGTAGCAAAAACCGCAATTCCAAATGGTTTCTGGAAATTGCAGCTATGAGAAATATTCCAGAAATGTTCCAAGCTAGACACCGACAACAATGAGTGATAGGAAAAGACTGGAGCCGAACCGTCAACGAATTTCTCCGTTGAACGTAGAGCATCCAAGAATTAGATCCGAAATCCGCAAAATTTAGATCCGTTTTTTGACGAGGGTGACCAAATCTAGCTTTTAATTGGCGAGGACGATCAACTCTTTTAAGACCGAAAACGTCCAAGGACCTTATATTACAGTATTTCAGTTGAGTTAACTTCCAGAATATGTTCACATTACTGTTGGACATGAAAAATCGATGCCACAAATCAGGCATATTTAATTTTCGCTGCTAGATTGCAAAACTAGTCTTTATCAGTGGTTAAAGGCTGGTGGATAATTATATCTGATACGATAAAGCTTTGTTTATCTCCAATCATCTAAATCGACAGTTATTAAAGGGGTATATACTTTTTTATATTCTTTCTTCCTGAGGATTGAATACAAAAAATATGTCGATTTATTTATCCCACAAGCTGAACTTGACTTTGATCCCCATGGGTGCAAGTTGGTAACTTGTCCGGTTACGTGTAATACTGACTGTTAAAACAGTGCAATTCTTTTCACTTCTATTTGTTTTAACGAATGTCTGAGATCAAACAGACTGAACTCCATTGATGCATAAGAATGCGAACCTTCTACCTTAAATTAAATCAGCCTTCGTTAGACGTTGCGCAAAAAAACAACAAATTTTTCATTCTGATACGAAAGAGAAAGTAGATCTTCGGTACTTCGGGGTTAGAAAATAGGTTTCCCATGCAAGAGTGATAAAACATCAATGTATGTATGTTCAGTAAGAATTCTCTGTAGACGATACAATGCTTCGACGGTGGAATTAACAAACATGTTTAATATTAATGTCTAATTACATTACAGCAAGTCATCTTATATTACATCGTGATACACAGCACTATCCATCTCATACAGCTATCATTCAATAAACATATCGTTCAAGATGTAGTAGTGTTAAAAGAATTTTACTTTCATGTGGCTTGCAGTCTTTTGAAGGAGGCAGAGTCCATTGCGATTGACATTAACAAGGAATTGTTTGAGTCAAATACAAATAAGGTTAACAGCTACCCGGGATGTGTAAACAGTAGTCGTCTCGGTAGAAGTGATCCAGCGTCTTTGGAAGAACGACAAATGCTTGGTCGCTATGGTGTATGGCTCCTTGTTGGACTTTGCACTCCAATCCAGGATACACCCATTGAAATACTTGGGCGATTATTATCAATGTTATTTCATTGGTTTCATGTCACTGCGTATTCTTTCGACGGTACTAAAAAAAGTCTTATGCATCTTATCTTTTCTGTTGGTAATTTAACACTTCACGTACCCTATTCAAGTAGAAGTAGGATGTAGGTAGTCAATTGCAGAATAATTTTTGGCAGGGTTCCGATGTACTTTCATACTTTAGACAATAAATATTGAGGTATAACGAGATAGAGACATACAGTTAGGGGAGTAATAGTTCTACGTTTAATACGCGTTAATATACAAATATTGGACTTCATATTGAGGCTAATGAGATATCATTTCCTGTATGACATCAGGAGTTTCTTTACAGATACATTTGTGTGTAGTTTTACTAACTTGTAATATATATACTCTAAAAACAAATAATATCAGTCGGATAACACTGTTAAAAATAATGTTTAGGGCAATTGCAAATATTTCAAATTTGTATTTTACACAAGAATGTTGTGATCAAGTCTCTAGAAATCTTCTGGTAGACTTCAACGAGCATCTACTTAGGTCTCAATCTCGTCGTATTTTCGATTCATTCAGTATTTAAAGTCTCTATTTCAGATTTTTCAGAAATATTTTTCAAATACTGTATTGAAATTTGAAATTTAGTGAGCATTATAGTCCTAACATATTCATACATATAGTACATGTACACATAATAACCGTGTATACAGTTTCAATATGTATATTGAACAAAATTATTTCGCCGGCGAGATGAAAATGTTATTGTGGAAACATGAAACTTAACACAGACATTTGTATAATTATTCATGTTAACAGGAATATGAAGAAATTAAAAGAAGAGCCTGATAAGCTTTTTTAATCGAAAACAGTTATTGCTTCCTTAATAGAGCAGTATTGTTAACGAGCAAATGAAATGCAAATTCACTGACAACCAGTGACCGTAGATTTGTGTAAATGTTATGCAAACTGTATGCAAATCTACGACCGAGGTGCTGTGTAACGGTCAACCGATCCGTTTTATAGTAAATGTATGACTAAAAGGAAATCGCGTGACTATAAAACTAATCGTTGAACACCTAAGTTATAATCGTCTTGGATGCGATTACCTTTAAAAGCTAAACAGATATTTAATGGTAACAAAAAAATATTATAGTCTATTCCATACTCTGTTTCACGTTTGAAAAATGCCATTGAACCAATAGCAAACATATAGTAGAAGATAGAATCTTGAAACAAACAAACAAACCCATTATGTTGATCCAGAAGAAATACATTCCTGCACGGGGAAAAATAAAAATAGTTAGGCTTACATTGACAGAATGTTAATCTCACAATGCTGAACCAACATGCATTCAATGAAAAACTTCATTGACTCCATGTTGGTCCAACATTATGAAGTTCTTTTGGTATTTGGCATTTGGCTTTAGCACAGTATTCCGGGAGGCACTCGCTAAAGCCAAATGCGCGTTCACCTGAATATCCTCCAGGGTAATATGCACAGGAGCAGGACGGCCCACGATCTCTTAGAACAGATTCGTTTTGAGAA
>JABFPB010007447.1:0-11005 GCA_022817645.1 Ceratoteleas bidentatus | reverse complement strand
ACTATATGTCCGACTTTTCTTGTCCAACTTATCGGACAAAACAATTCCCACAATTGTCCGAAAAATGTCCGACTTCTATCCGATAAACGTAAACAAACAACTCGGAAAAAAGCTATTTTTGTCCGAATTTGTCCGACTTTGTCCGATTTTGTCCGACTTTGTCCGACTTTGTCCGACTAACTGTCCGAGAATTATTTGTACTAGGGATTAATTATTATTTGTTATAAGCAATTTCGAGAAAACGCGTTTAGAAGTCTCTACACGTTGAATAAACTGTGGGGTGGATGTCGTAGTCGAACCGACATTGAATCTAAGGGAAGTAAGGAGATAAGTAATTGTAATTTGTTATAAACAAATAACACATCGTGCCGTGTGACATCTCTGAACAAGGAAAAGTGATTGATATTAGTCGTTTTGGAGAAACCGATTCAGGGGCTTCACGTCTTCTGCCACCCAAAATTCATTTTTTTATGTAAGCCTGTGATGACATTTGCTGTGGTAAATAAAATTCCACTATTGGCAATACCTAGCACTGACTGAGGCTTAATCTAAATAAACTTATCGTAATATATTTACCCTTTTATAATTATACAATAAACTCGGAGTTTCTCTAAAAGGGTTATATAAAAACGCGAAAATTTCAATGGCGCCCAACGTGGGGCAGTCGAATTAGAAATCAGAACAACAGGTGTTCAAATCGACTGAGGACGTTTGCGTTTTGGCAATTGTTAGCTGTTTGAAATCAACATAGGAATCAAAACAAGAACGTATCAATTGCGTTGTGAGGGGATAGTATTTTCAAAATGCCACGAACGCTCTCAAATAAAAACGGGGACGAAGAGGAGAAAACAAGACTGCAGGTGATAAGAAATCAAACAAAAACGAAAAAGTGTATTCGCGATTATCGATCAGCGTACAAGATCTTCAATCGGTTAAATTAAAAACTAGTCAAGTCAAAAAGCGACATTGAGGATTCAATTCGGAAATAAGTCACAGCACTCTCAGCAGAAAAGTAAAGTCAAACAATCAGACAAACAAACAGACGGACATACAGAAACTGGCCAAGAAAGGGGTGACACTCATTACGAACGGTTTTTCCGCTTAGAAAACCTTCTGAGGGAAGTAGTAAGCGAAAGCTCAGCACGCATGATGGACATCGAGCAGAGCTTAGCTAACACTATACGAGAAATGAAAACTCAGATAGAGGAGTCAAGAAAACAGTTTATAGCCATGTTGGGAGAGGGGTTCAGTGTACTCGGAGAAAGGCTGCTGCTAGATCTGCAAAAAATTCACAAACGCTTCCTACGGACAGACAAGTGGACATTCGAGCTAGGGAGGTATACGAACGGCTCGTGGCCAACTCGTCAATGTCCATCTTCATATGGAATAAATATAAGGCACCAACGTTTGATGGAAATGACGCAAGACTGATGCGCTTTTTGAAGAAACTCAAAAAGTACCACGAAACCCTAAATCCCAGCCCATCACAAACGATGGGTAACTGAGCATAGTCTCAAAAGCGTGAATCACGACCGGTGGCGTCTTGTGCGAGTAGACGTTGACGGACTTTGGAAAACTATTCCGGAAGAAATGTTGGAATGCATACAACACAAAATTCAACAGAAGTTAGAATTCGGACATTGCCAAGAGCAGAACCCCAACTATCCCGGAAAAATAAGTACTTAGATGCTTATCCCGACATTTTAACGCAGAAATCAGACTGGCAATCGTATCCCGAAACATAACTACGCGAGGCGAAGTACTGTCACTGCTCGAAGCATATGATCAGGTAGGCATGTTAAATAATAACAGACTCAATTGATCAGCAGTTTAGTCAGCCGCGCAATTAAATAATCAAAATAACAGATCCAATGGACAAACAAATTCAAACCAAAATCAAAATAATAACACCGTCTGCCAACAATAATAATAGATCATCAAATCACAACGAATATAGGCAAAATGGTAATGGGGGAAATTTCTCAAGAACTAATGGTTATGGAAGTGGCTCTAACCAAAATTATCAGAGAAACGAGTCAGCGCGAAATCATGTAAACACGAACAGCTGAGGAATGCCAAACGCGGGCGACTCCAGTAATGCACCCGTTCAACAAATCCGAACAAATGAAGTCATGAATAACCCTTTTAGAGACTAACCCTAATAACGCCGAAAACCTGTGTTGAATGATGGAGCTGATCCGCCACCCAGCACAGGTGAAATTAAGTCGGATAGAACTCAATTCAAGTCTCCAAATGTAGAAATTGATTTAGAGGGAATTAAATTACGGGCACTAGTAGATACAAGAAGTGAAGTTACCTGTATCTCCGATTCTATCAGTTGCAAAATAGAATTCTTGGGAAAAGTCCATCCCTACCAGTAGTCGGACTGAGCATTATCGGAGTAACTGGTGGTCGACCAATAAAAGTTAGAAAACAAATCTTTGCGAATATAAGATTCGATAAACAAAGTTATGGTCAAGTATTCTTGATAGTTCCAAATTTAGATTGTTCATGCATTTTAGGGGTTGATTTACTAAAGAAATTAAAAGGAATAATCGATTTCCGCTAAGATATTACACTGTTACGAGATCAGCAATATGAGTTTAGGTTAGAACATCTGGGTGACGAAGAAGTCCCTCGCAAGGTCTCAAAAACGACAATAAATACAATTACAGAGGAAAAAGAAATCACTAGAGAGGAAATCAGGAATAAGTTAGTAGCAGTCCCAAATGTAAACCAGGAGGAAATAGAAAATTTTGAAGAACTAATTTAGGAATATAAGGATGTATTTCGGAAGGAACCTGGACGAATTGGGACATTTCACCATGAATGGAAAATAACGGTAGAAAAATCTTTTTTTTTTTTTCAAGAAATTATCCAGTTCCAATGAATCATCGAGAAAGTGTCGATGAGGAGATAAAGAGGATGTTGCAACTGGATATTATTAAAAAGTCGACTAGTATTTTCATTAATCCTTTACGACCAGGTAAAAGCTAATGATGATATGCGCCTGTGTCTAGTCGCGCCACTCATAAACGAAATCTTGGAAAACGATTATGAGCGAATGAAACCGATTGATGTGCTTCTTCAGAGATGTCACGGGATCAGATCCAGTCTGGACATGGTTAGTAGTTTCTGGCAGGTTTCCATTCACCCAAACTCATACAAATACACTGCATTTATGCATGACGGTCGGTGTTATGAGTTTAAGGTAGTTCCGTTCGGGCTCAAGATAAGTACGGTAGCGCTAGTACGTGCACTAGAACTGGTCTTTAAGGGAATTGAAATCCAAGCTATACAATTCGTGGATGATGTCCTCAAAATTTCCTAAACGTCTGAGGAACATTTGCGAGAATTCCTTCAACGCAATCGTGAATTCAATTTGACTTTAAACTTCGAGAAATCCGTGTTCTTTTAAACGGAAGTCAAATTTCTGGGTTTTATTTTAACCGCAAAAGGCATAACTCCCGACCCTAAGAAAATAAAAACGATTCAGGAATTTTCCCTTCCGAAAAATCAAAAACAGGTGAGAGGATTCCTCGGGCTAATCAACTATTATGCCAAATTTACAAATAAACATTACCAAGAAACGATACCGCTATTAAAATTAATCCGAAAAGATGTTAAATTCCAATGGAACGCGGAAAGATTGGCAGCATTTGATCGGGTTAAAGAATTATTTGTGAAGGAAGTGGTATTGCACTATCCAAATCCGGATAAAGATTATATAATGAACACAGATGCGAGTGATTATGCAATCGGAACGGTTTTATAATCAAATAAATGACAATGGCGAGCACGAAGTAATCTCTTTCGCTAGTCGAACGTTAAAGAATGCGGAAATAGCCCATAAAACCACCGAAAAAGAGTTGTTAGCCATCGTATGGTCGCTTCGTAAATCCAGAACTTATTTACTCGGAGCTAAAATCCTCATAAATACTGCTCACCGGGCCCTATCCTTCCTTAAAACGTGCAAACGCCTGAATGACTAACTCGATGGGTGCTGGAGATGCAAGACTACGATTTGAATTTACAACATCAGCAAGGTAAAGATAATGTGGTCGCAGATATCCTCAGTAAACAATGTCCAGGGGGACTAGAAAATACGACTAATACAGAAGGACGGATCATCATTCACGAACTGGCGGGAAAAGTTTCGAAAGAACTGAGGGAAAATTTGATTAATCTTGCCCGAGATCAAAAAGGGGACGATAGAATAAAAATGACAGATACAAAAAGGAATTCTATTAAAAAAATTCGGAGAGGTATGGAAAGCGTATCTGCCGCAAACAATGTTAGAAAGGCTGACAGATGATTGTCATGAAATATATGTCCACGTAGGTGCAAGTAAATGTTTCAGACTGTTAAATGAGGATTTTTATTTTCCAAAAATGGTAAAGAAAATTAGAGATCGGATCGTGAGCTGTGACATTTGTCAAAGAAATAAAGTTTCGAATAAACTTTGCTACGCAGAAATGAAAAACATCTTGCCTGAGGTCCCTCATGACATTTTATTTATTGACCCAATTACGAAAAAATTTTAACACTAGCTAGGAACAATTTAGAGAAATCTGTCGGTAAGAGAAAAAAGGGCTTTGACCAAACTCACTAGTTGCACTCATTTGAAGTTGGTGAATTTGTAATGGTCAAGGCCAACAATGCCTCGGACACCCACGATGGAAAAATTGCAAAATTCTTTTCGCTGTATGAGGGGCCGTACCGAATAAAGACGCGAATAGGTACGGGTTCATATGTCCTAGCGGATCCAGACGATGAATCAAGAGAAAGGGGAAGATTCCATAGCGTCGATATCAAAAGATACATCAGTAGGACAAGGAGAGGGTAACGACGAATCTCTTTGCAGTAACATGACGCGGATTCGCAGACCGCCCTACTTCCGAAGACGCCAGCGTAGGAAGGGCATTGAAAGCAGGTGGAAAAGGAATGGAAAATGAACAAAAAATCCGTGATTGTTCCAATGGAACTGACAGAGCACCAAGAGGAAGAAGGAAAATAAAGTCTTGTTTTTTTATATATAAAAAACAATAATAAATACACACAAAAAATATATAAAATATATATCCTTTGTAAATAGAAACCATTTATTGAAAATTTGCATGAAAAGTGCCATCCTTATAGATACATGATAATGAGGAAATAGGAACCTAGGAGTGCATGCACCGTGTCGTCCTAGGTTAAGCCAAAGTCCAAAGGGGAACTGAAAGATTGTTCTTTTCTGCAAAGGAAGGACAACATGGTCATTCCTTGATGGGTCTAAAATGCACGAGAGGCCCGGAGGGAGTTCATCCGAGAGTGCAAGGAAGCCATAGAGGAGGACGTTCAGGATCTCTCGCAAGAGAACGTTCTTCGAAAGAAAAACGAGAAGAAGGAGCGGTATGGGGTATAAAATCCCGAGAAGCGGAAAAAAACCGGCTGTCACTGGAGCGGGAGAAATAGATGAAGGTTGTCTTCCAGTGGTAGTCCATTCAGGAACGCGACAATGGCCGGTTGGTGGCCCCAACAGAAGAGCGGATGGTGCGTTTTTGGGAAAAACATGGCCCAGGAATGAGATTTTGGGTCGCGCCAAACCATTTGGTAACGGGTGAAGAACTAGCCACCTTTCGTGCCCCGATGTGCCTCAACGATGTGATCGTCAACACCTAAGTTGAGCTACTGACGGGGTTCGGACATGTTATATCGGGGGTTAAGGTGGAAACCTTGTCCTCGCTAGTCATCCCCCGATACCAGAAGGTCGGAATAAGTGGGATGCGCCGATGGTTCGCGAAGTACGATCCATGGGGGGCAGATATTGTTCTGGTGCCCGTGCACCAAGTGAATCATTGGTGCATGGCCGCAATCTTCCCGGCGCGGCTCACTATCGAGTTCTATGACAGCCTGGGAGGCCGTGGAGAGAAAGATATGAGGCACCTGGTCAACCTTATGTCCGAGCTCCAGTCGGAGAGAGTCGGGATATCGGGTCCGCGAAAGGGAAGAGCTGAGGAAGTGGAAGACGCAGGCCATTCAGGGAATCTCCCACTAATTAAATAGCCATGACTGCGGCTATTTAATTAGTGGGAGATTCGCCTGTATCTTAGCGAGGAGACTAGTGTCAGGACAAGACGTAAACCACTCCAGTCCCAGACACTGCGGTTACACGCTACAAAATAGCGAATGAGATAATCTTGGGGGAGATAGTATACAACGAAATATATAAAGAAAAGAAATTTTACTTTGTTTTATTTTGATTTTCGTTAACATTTTTTGCATGTTAGTTATAAGTGAATGTAGTTGAGCATTCAAAAGCGTGACAGGTTCACTACATGCAGAGGGGGTAGCTATAACGTATCAACATTATCCGACCGTCGACATCTTATCTTCCGACAGGAAATCCCTATCCGAAATAAGTACGGAGAAAACCGTGTGACTTAAGCACGAAAACAGACGCCCCCGGAAAATCTGCGTTTCCGATCGGACGAATATCCATATGAAGAAAGTAATTTCAAGCACATTTGCTTATGTGAAGACCTACCGTAAAATTAACGGTTAACAAGATAAAGCAATATAATGTTATAACGTTTTTTGCAATTATAAATTATTCTTCAATATTTGAATCTCAAGAAAATATCGAATAATGTGGAAGAGCACTAGCGAAAACGGGATTGAATGTGCTTTTGCTTAAAAACTAGATTTAGCAACAATTCTAATTAGAAATTAATTTTATAATATAAAAGTTGCATTAACTTATGAATGCAATCCGATACGAAAAAAGTTTATTCAGCCAAAGTTATTCAGCCTAAAAAGAACATCATTACTAGATTTTTGAAAAATTATTGTTTTTGAATTTTCATTATTTTGTTCTATAAAAGTAAGTGACAAAATTAAAGATTTTGCATGGTGTGGGTAGTCATTTCAGATCGAAATCAAGCAATCAAAACGATTTGATAGTTTGATCATCAGATGGCGCGGCAGCTGTAAGTATAGACATGCTGAAATAGCCGCTTTCCAAAAAATGACAGTTATACCGATTTACTTACATAGTTTTGTGCAGTCGTACTCATTGATTACAGATGTGCACTCATGGCACTCAAACAAGACTACTTTTGAGCTGCACATGTTGCACAAAGTGAAGTTTCGACAAGCCTTCCCTGTACGAGAAGGCTCTACCCGAACGTGAAGCGATTCCTTGGCACCTCTTGAGACGCCGGACAGAATTTCCTGCGGGAGTTCGTGCTGAGACTTCGCGCGGGGGCTACTTCAGGCAGAAAACCTGCAGGAGTCGGCGTATGGTGGTTTCTGCAGATGTGACGCAGTTAGACCATAACGTTGCCATGGCGGGAACTGGGGGAAATTCTGCGAGGAATGCGGTTGCAACTTTTGAATGTTGCAAGGACAGGGAATCGAGACAATTTGTTTGTGTGACTTGTGGGGCTGTGTACCATAAGTCGTGCCTTGAGCGGAGAAAGGACATCGTCTACATCGATGCGACGCGAATGATATGTTGTAATGGGGGTGGAAGCGCCGAAAACGGGATCGAAAAATGTCTGCGCAGAGAAATCCTATTCTTGTAGAAGCTTGTACAGGAAATGGGTAGTAAAAATAAGCTTCTAGAAGAAAAGGTCCATAACATTGAAAATGAAAAGAGTAACGTAAACATGGGCATAAACACGGGCTGCTTTCCGTCCTCATTTGCCGACGCGGTACGGGTAAATAGAGCTGAGTCTCGGAAAACAAACCTTCCACCGATCACGGTCAAGCCGAAACAAAAAGCGAATTCATGTGTTTTACTGGAACAGATCAAATGGCAGCAATCGGCCCAAGCAATCGGCCCGTTGCGGTAAATAGAGTAAAAGAAAGGCAAGATGGTTTAGTACAAATCGTATGCGACAAATCGGAGAACATGGAAGTCATCAAAGCCTAGCTTAAGAATATCTTTAAAAACAAATGCGACGTTGTAATTAGTCAGTTGAGGAAACTTAGCTTTAAAATTGTAGGCGTAGCATGTAGAGTAGATCCTATAGAAGCTAAGAAAGTATTGATCAATCAGAATTTTGAAAACTGTTGCGAAGATGATATAAACGTATTACACATGAAAGATAACAAAGCGAAAGGCACTTGTAATATTCTCGTTGAATTAGAACCGGTACCATTTCACTCAGTCATGAACACCAGGCGGGTATATTTTGGATGGCAAAGGTGTGCTCTATTCGAGGATTATAACTTAAATCGCTCCTTCCGATGTAACGGCTACGGGCACAGTGCAAAGAAATGCCAGAAAGACGTATCATGTAGTTATTGCGCGAGGGAACATGAGAGAAAAGACTGTACTAATAAAGACATAAAGCGTTTTATAAATTGCGTGCGTGCAAATGAGCCATACAAGTTGAATCACGATGTAAACTATCCACACGAAGAATCAGTCTGTGGAAGTTATGCTTTCTATAAAAAAGTTGCGATTCTCAAAACTGAATATTGAGTATTGCCCCAAATGAATAACATCCGAAGCGAAGAATTTACATCGAATATTGTTACTATTGTGATTACATGTGATTTAGATATTACAGACCACCATGCTGCGCTATTAAACGTTGATCTGAGAGTGTCTCGCAAATGTTGTCCTGACAATCAATTCGTGAAAAGTTTAAACTATAGGAAATTGTTGGATAAAATACAATTAGTAGATTGGACGGAGTTATATGATATACCAGATATAAATGAAGTTGTTTATACATTTGTTGGCACACTAAACAGGATTATTGACTCATCGAAAATAATTTATGAGAACAAAATTGTACCACGAGCAAAAAAAGAATGGATAACCATAGGGCTGGTCAGGTCATGTAAAACTAAAGAGATTTTATATAAAAAATTCAAATCGAACCCACAAAACACTCGGTACAAAAATGACTATTTGGTGTATAAGAATAAGTTACAAACTCTGATTAGGTTAGTTAGAGAAGTTTCCTTCGAAGAAACTTTGAAAAGCTTTGGAAACGATACTAGGAAATTGTACGAAAGTGGTAAAATAAAGAATAAGTTAGGCAAGAAAAAACATGTTATTAGAGAGATTTTGTCCAATACTACAAATGAAATTGTAAACGGAGAGGAAGAAATTGCGAACATATTGAATCACTTTTTCGTAGAAATAGGTCCCAAAATGGCTCAAAATATTGTAAATACAGATGATGTTGATCCACCAATCCGACAGGATAACTTTGGTAGCTTAGCAAACTCACTGAGCCTAAGTCCAACTATGGATCTATAAATCTTAAAAATAATATCAGAAATGAATGACAAGTAATCCACCGGTGTAGATCAAATAACGGTAAAAATCATTAAACATATAGCCCAATTTGTAGTAAAACCTTTAACGTATATATTCAACAAAAGTATTGAAACCGGAATTTTCCCTGATTACTTTAAAAAAGCTGTAGTCATACCAATTTTTAAATCTGGAGATGAGAATTTACCCACTAAATATCGACCTATATCTCTGATATGTAATTTTGCAAAGGTATACGAAAAAGTTCTAAAAGCTAGATTCTACGATTTCATCTCTAAGTACAATATCATTGATCCTGCGCAATTCGATTTTCAGGAGGGAAAAAGAACTGAACATGCAATCGCTAAGGTAGTTGACAAAATAACAAACGCAATAGATGTGAGCAAACCCTGTATAGCTGTATTTCTAGATCTTGCAAAAGCATTTGACATAATCAACCATGAAAGGCTACAAAAAAAAGATAAAATTGTATGGTTTTAGAGGGAAGGTAAATGATCTATTCAGAAGCTATTTAGACAATCGTAAACAATCCGTTAAAATTAACGAACATCATAGTCGACAACAAAATATCCTATGCGGTTTACCACAGGGCACTATTCTGGGACCACTCCTGTTTTTATTATATATAAACGATTTGTTCAAGTTATTACCTAAGGACGAAATAATCTCCTTCGCCGATGACACTGCGTTAGTGGTTGAAGATAAAAGTTGGGATTTAGTAACCGAGAAAACGGCAAATGAAATGATATTAATTTCTAGGTGGCTTTGCGTAAATTATTTGTCTCTCAACATAAATAAAACTGTCTTTATTACATTCGGAAGTAACTCTAGAAGCATTCCATTGGAGTGTAGGATACAGATCCACGAAGGCGGTTGTGACTGGAAGAGCTGCAATTGTGCCACTATACCGCGTGTCCAGTCGACAAAGTACCTAGGGATCTTTATAGACAATAACTTAAACTGGAAGTCACAAGTTAACTACGTTGTGGCAAAAACTAGATTCTTCATGTATGCATTCTACAAATTAACAATAATTTCTAAAGAAACGCAATTTATTGATGATATATTACGCCCTATTCTGGTAAGTTGGAACTTATGGAATATTAGCATGGGGGAGCTTATGACAGTACGTTATAACCTTTAATTAGTATCCAAAAGAGAATCGTTAAAATTATATGTAAAAAGACAATACGCTATTCCTCTGAGAGCTTATTTGTAGAAAACGGTATAATCAGTCTGAGAAGATTCTTTATAGAAAGATCTATTCTAGAAAATTTCTTGAACTTGCAGACTGGGTATATGGAAGGGGTGCGGGCTGGTTCCAGAACTTTGCACAGTACGCCACTTGTTTTTCACAAAGAAATTATTATAAGACATAACACCTATGTAGGCAGAAAAGCCTTCGATAAATTACCCTCCCAAATAAAAGAGACCCAATTAAAAATTTTGATAAATCTGAAAACGATTAGAAAATGGCTTATCAATAGCTCAATGGACTCAGTTAGTGACATGTTTGTACATTGAGGAAACCTGAGTCACATTTTAGTAGTAGTGTAACGCCCGAACATTACAGTCTAATTTATAACGCCATTCTTCTGCTTATCTTGGCGTCGACAACTAAAGTCTGTCTTGATAAAACCGCGACTCATTAAACGACACGCAATGATATGATATTCGATACACAACTGATCTGCATCGACCAGATGAGTCACTGCATTGTCGAAC
>JABFPB010007446.1:0-11007 GCA_022817645.1 Ceratoteleas bidentatus | reverse complement strand
ATTAAAGCATATACACTGGAATGTTAAATTCAAACTTCGAATATCAAGTATATATGCTTGAAAACCTGGTTTAAAATCAACTTCTTTTTTTACAGTGTAATTCAGTGAAATTTGGAAGTGTCTATTCTGCGTGTACCTAGAGTTTTTACATGAGTAGGAAGACACGTTTTTTTAGAGCGATATCACTGTTTTATATAAAACAAAAATAAAGTTTTGGTTATAATTTTATATTCTTTTACCATGGAGACAGTTTCACACCAAAAAATCTTCGTCGAAGTCAAAAATCGAATAAATATTTTGTGCATTCACTTGCATTTATTCGACACTTTTGCTAACGTTTGGATCATTAAATGAATTTTCGTCAGAAATCGTGATGGATTGCCGAAAAGGACTACATGCAATTGTTGAAATGCCAAAATAAAAACTGTAACTGGAGATAAGATTAGTTTGTTAAATAAATCCCTAGCGAACTGAGTACGACATAATAGTGTCGTACTATATGATGACTCCGTCGGACATCGTCGGAACACCGTCGGTGCGACGTCGTCACTTGTTAAAACTGAAATATTTTTGGAAAAAAGATAAAAGCGTGTAGAAAGCGATTAGAGGATATTTGAAATTCGCAGAAGTTTCTAAACATTAAAGATTTTCTAAAAGAATTTCTTAGCTTCAAAGTTTCTCGGAACGACAAATTTTCTAAATTTCCTAACCTGGAAGATTAAAAAACTGCAAATAGACACAATTTTACAACATTTTAAAAAAGTTTTATGTTCTTTAATTATACTTTCATAGAATATCAAAGATTAAAAATTAATTGAACTTTTTCCAGCTGTTTTGATGTCTAAAATAAAATGTTAAAATGTTCTAAAATAAAAAAAAATCTTTGAATAATTGTTTGGAGTTCAATACTCGATGTTGGTAAAGAGTTAATTTTCGAATATTATATAAAATATAATATTAAATAGATTTAATATATATAAATCTGACAAATGTTAAATTGTTTTATAATCTTTGAAAATTCTAAAGAGTATTAAAACTAGGCAGTTTTAAATAGAAAATGTTTTAAGTAAATTTTTTTAAACGTTGTAAAATTTTGTTCCCCCAAAAAACAAATTCTTATATAATATTCCCAATAATTTATAAAATTAAATAATGAACCCAATATGGCTATCTCGTTACTATTTAATTTTGTTTCTATTTACATCATCCTAATTTACTTCCAAGGTTCTTTTATCTGAAATCCTATCTAAATGTTAATATGGGCGGCTACTGTTCATGTATTTTACTTCATGAAACAATGATTATGGTACACACCCAGATGAAAATTTCGCCTTCCTCTCGCTCAGATCTAATTAACCACTCATAATCAATTTCGCCTTCTTTTTATGACTTCATTTATCGTAACCGATTATCTCCGTTACGTCTCGATTCACAACTCCAGTTTACACACATCAATTCAATTAAACCGATTATTTCTTTGATTTCCCACCCAATTACACAGCAGAAAAATGCTGTCGATTTCATGGCGAAAGATGCCCGCGATTTCGATGGCTAACTGCAATCCAGTTTTGGTAATGCCGTGCAAATTGAATCTCCAAACAAGCAGCTTCTCGCGTGCTACAGCGCGCCGAAGAGACTCATCTCTTCATTGTGATTTGCACCTAATCATAGACGGCGCGGCGTGGCGATGCACGAAAGCGTGACGCTAAAATGATCAGCTACGGAAAACGAGAAAAACCATCAACAAATACCACAACATTATGCTCTAATTTCCATTTCAGTTCAGCTTATTTTTTCCGTCGAAGAAAACGATTTGTTACGACCGAGACTTTGAGCGAGTATACATTTAATCTACTTTTTTCATCACTCGATTCCCGGCAGCCTGAAAAGAAAATGGCAATTAACGACTTCGAAACGATGTGTAAACATTCGCCTTTCCCATTTTGTTTTTTCAGCTGGAAACGCATCGAAATTGGCAACAAACATAAATAATCGTCACGAGTGCTCATTCAGCAACAAAGTGCCGAAAACCACGTGACATTCTTCCTCCGAGGGTAACGATCCGCGATCCAGTAGCCTGTTTTCTAATGTTGATAGCTAAATGAACGAGAGCAATTTATTTGCGCATTTTCTTGCCTGCTTACTCTCGTTACAGTTACGTGTGCCAACGTCGCGTAACAAAATACCATGAAGCTTTTATGTACATATGCGCGTACCGGTAAGGATTTGTGGGAAAACAAGAAATTTGTTGCAAAAAATGCTCGACTTGACAAACGAGTTGTCATAAAAATTGAAATAGCGTTGGCCGCGTGGATTTCGTGTCGCGAAAATGTTTTACGCCCAAAACGAGTTTTTATCAAAAGAGCCTCAAATTGAGGCGACAAATTCGGCGGAATGTCACCGAAATGTCGCGCTGTTTTGCGCAATGTTTCTACTTCAAAAAAGGCAAATGTGCAAACATGCAATCACATGATGAAGTGAATAAATAGAAATTAAAAGCTTTAAATATATTTTAATGTTAAAATAATTTTATAGACTAGATTTTCGCGAGAAAGAAAATGTCGCTTTCCTTTTATTGGCAAAATACGACCTCATCTGCATAACGTCGCATTACAAATGCGCGGACGATCGCGATTAAACGGCTTGCCGGTTAATCGAATCAATTATTTCGTGTCCCCCGTCGCGATTTATGTAAGGGTTATGAAAAAAAGGAGAGATTTCATGCGGCGCCTTTCGCCCATCGAAAGTAAAATCGAGCGCAATTGTTGCTTATTATTCAAATTAGGCAAGTCGGACGAATCGAAGTTATCAGACGATCGTCTTCTGCAACGTGGAATAAGTTAAAAGTGCGGCTTTGCACTCGACCCGGGACACCGATGTATTGTCACGGCTCCCACGTTTACCGCTGCGGTTTAAAGAAATATTAATTTTCGATCGCAATCGGACAGAGTCGTTCCGAGAACGCGTTCTTGCGTACCATTGGTATTAATTGCACTGCGGATATTGGTAATTTCGCGTTAACGAGCTTCAACCCGTCGACCCAAAATAGTATTTCCTAACACGAACGGAAAGACTGTAAAAGTCCAGCTATTGGCTCAATGTCAGTTGTTACTACATATAGTGGCATTTCAGTCAAAATGCTTAAATACGAATGATCATTCACATGTACAAATTGATAGATAATCAGAAGAGGTTATGTTCGTAATTTGTGAAATTTCAAGAAATCATTACATTTCTATTGTACCTTTTTCAGTTTAAACTGAGAAATATAAATGAAAACGTTGGAATGATTTTAAACTTTATAATTCCGTACGGATTCTTTTCTTGGCACTGGAAAAATTTACTTTAAGAGATCTGAGAAAAGTTCTTTACAGTTAGATTTAGCAAAAAAGTGATAGATTTAGCATTCAGAAAGTGGTTCATTGTGTGATAAAAAAAGTAGCTTGGATATTGATTTACTTTGATTATTATTGGTTTAATTCACTGGTATCGGTTTAACTGCATAAACAAACAGTGAATTGCAAATAGAATAACATTGCTTTTTTTGTAATCAACGAAATAATTGTTAATCCAATATATTAAAAAAAACTATGATTGTTTATATTACAAATATACTTTTTAACAGTTTTTATAAGGTTTATATAATCACAACACTCCACCTAATTTATATTCGCAACGCCCAAGTCCCACTGATAAACTGTACGTAATTGCAGTTGGTAAATAAAATCCATCTGTTATATAACAAGTTTACCCTTAATGGGACCAGGGGCGCATTAAAAATGCTCGCGAGTTATGTACTCGCGAAAAGTCATAACTTGAAAAGCAGTGTAGTTACTTTTGTGTATAAAACGTTTACTGCTAATAAATCTCGTGGAAATTTGTATGTAAGAGAAATTTTATGGTTATTCGTTGGTTCACTTATCCAAATCACGGGCGGAAAATTAACTTTCGTGCCAGCGTGTCTGCATACACTTGTTATTTAATTAAGCGCCACCGGCAAAAATTATCGCTAAAATCGATCGGGTTTTCAAATTCGAGCGGCGTTTCCCGGACAAGCCCGCGACTTGCGTCACACGAGAAAAACCGCGAATTTAAATTCGATCCTTTTTGTCGCAACGCTCCATAATTAATAGCCCCGTAAATCTGATCCGTCGAATTCATTATTTCTTCGCGGACTTTTTATCGACTAACAGTAAAGTTTCCGTAATTGAAATTTACTCGAAGCATCAATGTTCCCGCGTAAAATTATGAGCGACAGTTTACGGCTAAGTGCTGATTTCATTCGGCTAATGACGAGTCGAAAAAATTTATCGTTTCGCCTGAAATTGATATTTCGAGAATTCGAGGTTAATGGCGTTCGGGGTGAAAAACGGCGAATTCCGCGGGATGCAAAACGCGAGAAAGATTCTTGAGAACTAAAGTCCACTCGCGATCGTTTCTAATCTGGAAATGACAACGAAATTTATTTTTCCACATTTACGAGTGCTTGTTCATTTCATTTAGACGTAATAACGCCGCGGAGAAAGTCCCGGCGTGGCGGCTGGATACGCGTTCGGTAAAATGAATTGCACTTATTAGCTGGAGCATGCATTAACGGTACGTATTTACAATCTGAGCATTGCCGCGGAATTAAGGAAATGCGCGGATCAATGAGCTGAACGCGAAATAAAATATTCGCGAATTTTCACGCAACGCCTTGCAACCTTATTAAATGCTTGGTAATGCCGGTTAAATAAATCGTGTAATTAGCAAAATAGCCTCGATACTGTGCCACTGGCTAACTCGCGTTTGACACCTATTTTCCGCACAGGTCGTTTGTTTATCGAAATTTAATACGAAAGTATCGCAATGTATTAAATGTCATACCATATATGTATCACGCAAGCACATATAGGTATCAGAGTGAAAAACGATCTAAATGATATTTTTTATGATCAGGTTTTGACCCAAATCTGGTCGGAAATCTATTTGAACATTATCAAAAAGTATTTCATTTAGATAGTCTTACATCGATTTTTGTTTGATTTTTTATTTTACTAAATTTCGATACGAGTATTAAAAAATGCGCTTAATTTATAAGGTGTACCCTTACAATTGAGGATCAAGATTCCGAGTTCTTTAAAGATTGCAATCGTGCATTTTTGGCAGCAATTGATTACGCACTTGAGTTTATCTGCGATCGCGAGCAATAATGTAGTTATAAAGGTCGAATCTCCGTTGTTTTCTGATAAGAACCAGCGTCGGGTAAACACGAGTGATGCCGAGTGTCTGCAAAATCACGATAAAGGAATTAATGAAATTCGATTCCACAAATCATCGCGTGTCAGGCGACCGTTCGTTGCATTGAAATGCGCGATTCGGTCATTCCCACGAAGAATGCAAATTTGTCGTCGGATAAATTAAAACAAACACGAATCATTGCGTTTTTACGACTGTGATTTACCGGGGGTGATTGCGACTGTATACCGAAAAAACGGATGAGATCGGTAAATCAGGATTAAAAGCTCGTGTATCATTTCTTGGAATATTGACGATAATAAAAGGTCGTTGGCGTATTTATCACTCGAATCACTTGAAGTCGAATCCGAAATGTATCAATTCATTATTTCTGTCAGTCAATTGAATTCGTAATTTTTTTTGAATATTTATAACATGCGAATTAAAAAACATTGAAACAATGTTGGTATAACTTTTTTAAGTCAAGAATTGAATATGATAATGTTTATCAATATGATTATTCGATGCAGAGGACATTTTTTTTTATTCAACAAAAATATGATGGTCGTGTAAATTCATATTTTTTTGTTATAATACCTTTTTCTGAAATTTATAGAAAAAAGTGCCTAAAACACGAATTTTGTCTCTGACGTCATTTAATTCGTATTTTATTTAGTCTAAACTGACCAGTAACCCGCATCAGCGGAAAAACGCATTCGACTGAATCTAAATGAATAATACCCGTTTCTTCGGTCAGTTCACACGACACCGGCGCATCTAATTAATGCATTACTTGAGACGAACGCGCCGTTCTTCCGCGAGGAATCAACGCAGTCATTTCACGGTTATTAAGCAAAACAACGCATTCCGCCGTATCAACACTTTCCCCGATGTGCATACGTAAAATATTTAAATGCCCCGCGCGAGATATAATGCAATCTCCACTGCAATATCTCGCCGGACCGGAAATTCGGCGTATCGAGTCATCTGAGTGGCGATGGCCGGGACGTTGTACTTCGATTGGAACAAGATGCGACCGGACGTTGCAAAGGGGACCCAATGATCCGCCGAAATACGACGAAATTGTTTGGATGAGGCTGCGAGGCAGTGGAAACAACGTTACGAGCGGATCCGGCGGAAATAACAGCGCCTCGAGTGTACAGTTGTTTGAGGAAAAACAAGAAAATAATCGCGTCGTAAAGATAAAAGAGCCGAGATGTGTACATAAAGCCGGTTGCGAATCGCGCGTCGTTCCGCGAAGCGATTTATCTGTTTGAGATAAATGAAATCTCGGAAACGAACCCTGCGAAATATTTTTATGATTGATACATATCGCGTGGGACACTTATTGGGTCGATTCGTCCCGAAGAATAAAAAATGGTTCGGAATGGAACAGATTTCTTCTGTCAAACGATTCGATTTCTGCTAAAAGAATATTTTTGAGAGTGCAGAGCTGTGATGACTCGCGATAATGACTCTAATCAGAGCGGTTCCGAGCAGCGGATTTGAAATCGAGATGGATCTTGCCAATGTCTCTTTGTACAGAGGTGAAATCGGTCGAAATCAGAGTCAGTGAGAATCGTTATAATCTATCTTGTGCAGATACTTTGTTGGCTAATGTTTATAATGCATTAAGGAGGTTATCAGGACCTTGCCAAACATTTTTATGATGTTTACTGATGAGAAACATTTGGACCTAAGCTTAGGCAAACTGAAACTATTTTTACGAATTACATTGATGACAATGAGATTTGCATTGAAATTTCGCAAATTGAACAATGACTTTTCGTAAACTGAACAGTGAGTCAACTGGTATACTTTGTAGTTAGGAAATCGTGAAAATCTCAAGAATTGGATAGGAGGTATTCGGTGAAAACTAATCATTTTTATTGCTGTGCAAATTGATTTTATTTCAAAACGAACAAGATACAAAAGCTAAGTAAGGTGTAATGAACCTCACTGGAAAAATTGGCGTTTTACTGGTGTTTCTGATGTGTTTCAAAATAAAATACTAAACGGAAACAAGTGTTTTAAAGATCGATGCGTTTTAACTATATGTTTTAAAATAAAACGTTTTATGTGTTTTACAAATGTTAAATATTTTCGCTACATGCATTTGGGTGAAGATACTAGTAAGCCAGAACTTAATTAACGTAATAAAAATACGATATTAATTCAGTTTTATTTCCTATTTTTTCTGTAAAGGTATACGTTATTATGCTTATATTACACATTTACATGAATTAAGAAATACAAACGTTGATAAATATTGATTTAATTCACATTGAGATTGTAGACATTTTATTGTATCGATAATCATTGACAAGCTTAGTACTGATCAATTCCGTCATGTCCGACTGTTTGAACAACTGAGCTAAAAACACACGAGTAATACCACTTTTTCCCTATCCCCACATGGTATAATTATCGAATACCGAAACCAAACTAATCAAAGCAAACCTAAACTGCATCTCACCGAACATTACTTCCCCTTAAACCCATAAAATACGTCCATTCCAAAAAACTCATTCCAGAATTCCACATATCATTCTCCTCAACCCAATCATCCAAGATATCTTATTTGCGAATCGATCAGCCTCGGCGCAATTCACTCGATCTAAGCAAAAATCGCCGAATGCCCTACCGATCTCCCCTCGGAAATTCATTCCACGTCTTTCTCCATTCAAACCAGGAAATCACTCGTTCACAATAACGCAGCGCGTTTAATTAATAAGTCCCCGTCGATCGCAGCGCCGCTTTCATCGGCATTATGTTTTACATAGGAAATCAATCCCGAGCTAATCGGCGCGTGATTGTCGAGTTCGATTTCCTATTCGCGTAATTGCGGGCCCCTTTTTGCGGCCGCGCCCCAAAAGATTCGGGGGCCCTGCGAAACAAAACGAATGGCGGCTGCGCGCGCACGTAGACCCGACAAAAAATGCGCGCGCGTTTCCACGATTTCATTCCGCCCGTAATCGCCGCTCGAAAGTGAATTTGCTAATCGGTTTTGCAATTTTGTCAAATCCCGACAAAGCGGCTTTCTACCGCCAAATGATATTTCCAGCCATAATCGATACTTTCACTGATATTTGGAATTCGTTTTTCGCGATGTTCTTTCGCACACTTTTTTTCTCCTTCGCCTTAATCAAGCTCTAATGTTGGCGTAATTAAAAGATCCGGCCGTTTCGCCGCTCCGGTTCGTTCGGCCGGCGCTTTTTTCGCGACGGATGCCCGGATTTTAAGGGGCCCGGGTCGGAGCGCTGAATCGACGGCGCGCCAGTCATCGTGGTTGCGCAACTTAATCAATTTTTGCGCGCACTTTCTAATCGCGAAGAAATTAACGGCGATTTTCGTGGGATAACAATGGATTGTCGAATTTCAGCGGCGGGAATCTCGTTAGGCTTTTCGGCCGAGTTTTCGGATTTTCGCACGACGCGTGTGGGATCGGAACGCGCGATTGTGCGGCGAACTCGTTAGGTGGCGTTCGCGGAAGGGAACGGCTTTTTCGGCCGGGTTATTCAATCTTTTCTTCTGATAAAAATGACTGTACCGATACATTAGTTTTTCGGCGATTGTTACAGCGAGTGCTATTAACATTGATCAAAGGAGGCTTTTTGTGAGACCGTTCGAGGCGGAACTTTCCAATATCGTTACAATGAGCGTGATTTTGATTGATAACTGATAAATCGGAGCTAAGTGTTGTTTATTTGCGACGACGCGTCGACGGACTTTCTCGTCGGAGGCATTTTGACGAGACGAAATGTTACAAACATGTTTACAAGTGGTTAAAAATAATTTTTGAATCATTTTTTGAACTTTTTTTAACCTTTTTTTGAACATTTCCTTTTGTTTGGGTAATAGGAAAATAACAAAAATTGAAGGGGGTTATTTTTGTAGGGTTTTTTGGAAGGCATTAATATTGCTTGATGGATGATTTTAAATGTTGTTGTTAGCGGGGAATGGTTTCGGAAAAGTATGTCAGTTTTTTTAAATATTTTCTATATAGACGTACGTGGAAAAATAATTGTCTATTAACGATTACAAAATCACAGTGCAGTATTATATTTGTGAGGTCAAATACCTTTTACTGCGATCAGTTCCATAATATTTAACTCCGTACCGGAATTCTGGAATCGTTTGCAGTAAGTCATGTTAGGATAGATAGTAATGTTATTTTCAGATTGATTTATTTATATTCGTTACAAGAACATTTCCTTGGTAGAGGAATAATTTATAATACTTTCAATATTATTTAGGAGTAATAAAAAAATAGAGGAAATATTATTTATTGCAGGTGCCGAATGGACACCAGCATGGAAAATGTCTCTTTGGCGTCAGATAAAGTCACTTGGACGCTGAACAAGAAGAAGATCCCTAGTAAAAGTTGAATCCGGGCCCTAGTTATGATTGCCCGGATAACTCTATGGGCAATTTGTAGGCCCCACTTGGGTTGAATACGGGCCATTTCTATGTTCGTAACGCCTTGCCCGTGAAATGCCCATAAGGGCAAACCTAGACGGGGCCCACCAATTGCCCAGGAGGAATTTTATTAAAAAATTTCGCAAAATTCAACTATTAAATAAATAAAGCTCTAATTAATATGAAAATAAAACTAAAGGTACGGCAAATACAATAAAATATATAACAATGACAGAAAATCGGTATCATAGTTTTGTTATTGCACCAGTACGGAGACTCGAACCCACGACTCCCCTGTGCAAAGCCAGTACCTAACCACTGAGCCAGAGGAGTTACGTTAAAACGAATGAAATACTAAGCCTATTTACGCGGCCAAGATTTTTAGCAATACTTTGTCTATTTAATCGAATATCTATTGATATCAATTGCTTGTATAACAATAATGATTGCAATTAATTGTTAACCATTATTATATATTTAACTGTTAATATCGTATTTTATAAATATAATTGTTAATATGTTTTTTATTAATTATGTAATATAATTTTAATTAACTATACAATTGAACAGTCCAGTGTTAATGATTCTAATATTGAAGGTCTGTTTGTGAACGGTCATATTTTGGTTTGGTCTGAAAAAAGTCCGAATCATGATAATTCGGATGTTGTTTGCCGAACACAATATTTTGAAATTGTAATTTTAGAAAAAACTATGAAAACATTTTGCATATTCTGTCATAGGTAGAAGCAAATACACTGCAAAAACATGCAAGAGTGAAACGCCTTAATTTAAGACATGCGTGTCTTAATATAAGACACTCGTGTCTTAATTTAAGACACTGATGACTGAATGTAAGTCGCTATGTCTCTTACCAAATAGATATTCAGACACCGGTGTCTTATTGTAAATCGCTTTTACTGTCTTATTGCTGGATAATAATGTCTTAATGAACCTGTGAGTTCAGACACTTGACTTCAGTCGCGAAATATGTCTGAAACTAAGACAGTAAAGTGCTATTTAGACACTTACGCTGTAAGACAGTAAATTTCATTAAGACGCCATAAACAAGTAAGATACGAAACTTTGTCGTCGTTTTAACGACAATACAGTCGTTTCGATGTCGGAACGACTGTGAATCACCGACTTTCCTCAGAAGACGTCGTAACAACGTTGACTGCAAACATCATGTCTATGTCGGAATCCGACTTCAATTATCGACGTTGATCCGACGTTGTCAAGCGACTTTCGTACGACGGTTCTACTTGAGAAATCAAATGACGTAATTACGGCGTTATCAGATGACGTAGTTCCGACGTATTCAAACAATGTTGTTACGACGCAGTCAAACGACGTTGTTATGTCAGAGGACGT
>JABFPB010007445.1:0-11008 GCA_022817645.1 Ceratoteleas bidentatus | reverse complement strand
TTCTCTCAGAGCATGAAATCCGTTTGAGCGAATATCAAACTGATTTTCATGCTCTGACAGTCGGATTCCGATTCAGAGAGCATGTGATTTCTTAGAGTGCGTAACGTGTTTCGTAAATGAGAAACCGATAATGATACGCTGGGGGACAAACGTCCCCCAGTCGTTCGGCCTAGGGTTAATAAAAAAACTTGATATATTATATAGTGTAGAATTATACAATAAGCTGGTAAAGACGCACCATCCTTTTACAATGTTAATTATAAAAATGAATAGGTTTCATAAAAATATATAAATTTTAAAAAATTCGTTTTCCAGTTTTTTGGGTTTTAAATAAAATTTGTCGACAATTTTGGCCTGATATTATATTCTCTAATCCCTGGCTTTGTCACATTTGTACTATAATGGTTGCAACTCGTTTTCACCGTATAACAAAGACATTTAAAGTCAGATTAGTCTTTTTGGTAAATATGACATGTTTATGGTTATATCGTAGGAATTAGAATCGGTATTAACGCTCCGTGCCACCTTTCCTGAATACTATGGTAATTCCTCTCTATATTTGTTTCTCCGTTCATCCGAAAGGTCTAACAAGTCTTCTAATTTAATCCGACGCTGATGCGAAATGTATGCCGACAATTTGCGCTGAGGGTCGGGCCCGGTTACATCCGGCTCGTAGAGATTCGATTCGATCGGAGGTGCCCCTTCGCGGGGCAAAAAAATCGTCTCTTTTTTATTTAGATTCGAGTAATCTCTCGGAAGTGACGCGTGTAAAAATACGTCGGACGATTCGCGATCGGAGAGGGGTGCTTATCCGGCTGAAATTTTAATTAAACCTAAACCTCGGCTGAGACGAGATTTAAGCGGATCGTCGTATACGCGATTTCGAGCGAACGACTTTATCAATCAAATTTAACGTCTCTCTGGTAAACTCTCTGGCTTGTGTCAAAACTTTGGCATCTGGTGGGAGAACAGCTCATTACTTAGAGTTAAACAACGGCGTCAATCGGATTCGGATGGAAAAATGACTCGTATTTCGTTGGGGTGAATCGCTGATCGGCCACTTTTCGAGCCATCTTTTCAACCGAGAGAACGGTTCTTAACTGGCGTCCGCGCAGCCATTCACCGCGTCCAGTTTCCAAGAATTCCCTAAGTACCTCGCCTCGAATAATACCGAGCACTTAGTAGCAGTTTTCCGCTGCTTATCTGCACGTCACTTTTCGACGGCGTCCTTTTCCCGGACATCGACCGCTCGAATCGCAACAAATTAACGCTTCGTTACGCGAAAACTCGCGATAACAATGTCCTTACGTAAGCCCCGTCCGCACACCCGGATCATCCAATTTACTTCCACACATTGTGAGAGCGAGTGCCATGATTCTTCAAGTCCGGCGCGCCGTCGGATGAAATTGCGACGCTACCCTCCAACGTGTCCCTTAACTCCATTAACGGATAATTCATCGCCGCGACAGACGCACTTTTTATAATTGCGAACAGTTGCTCAGTAATACTGAGACATAGGTGGATCATATATGGAAGTATTACAATTATATGAAATGGTCGTGCATGTAATGCATCACATATAAATGTATATATACAAACATAAAATAATCTAAACGTCAGCTATCTAATACATATGATGCTGTAACAAAGTCTCAGAATTTTTTATTTAGTTCCTCACGGTCATTAATAATCTTAAATAATTCGATCAGTCAATAATATTTGTTCTCTATAAAATTCTCTTCAAAATGAAATAAATTAGAAGTCAATTGGATGAAAAAGTTGCGGTAACCGGAACATTTTAAAGTTGCAAATTATGAAAAAATAACATTCTGAGATATATCAAATTAAAGTTTAATTTGTATATTTTCACGTTTCCTATTGTACATAAAGAAAACTAAATTTAGCTTTTACCGACCCAGTCGGTAAAACATTCAAACCCTGGTAAAAAGTCCTTCCCATTCTTTAAATAAAAATTTGATCATATCTTAGCCGTGCTCCTAATTCGATGCTTTCGTGTCCCGAGTTTTCCTTTAAAAATTGGTAAGTTTGAACAAGTTCCTTTTGCATTTTCAGAAAATGAGCGTCATCACATGAAAGAGGACCCTTTAGAGTACCAAAATTTCAATAAAATCTTTTTTTCAATTTTAGTCAAAATTTATCATTTTTGGCTTGGGAATACCCTTAAGATTTTCTCCGTATACATGATGTTTGGACATATACTGAATACAATAGCAACAGAGGTTATACTACCCTGTATATAAACCAAAGAAGTTCCATTTTTACTACGACAATTTTTTTCTCAGTTGACGACAAAAATACTCTGTTAACCGAAACAAAATGGCGAATGATCTCACGCGATTTGGCATTCGATTGTTCCCGGGAACAGCCGCGCGATATTGCGCGCGAACACAGCGGCAGCCCAAGTGTAAACGCGATTAAATCTCGCCGCGAAACAATAATAGGCAGTTCCATTTTACGTGGCAATTAACAAAATCAGTCATTGCAGTTGGCAAAGTCGATTATTCACTTAGTTAATGAGAGAATAATGTAGATAATCGATATTGCTTTATTCCCGACTCAAACGGCGGAACTAATTGTCGCCCTCCACGCGAGGGAGTCAATAAAAGTTACACCGTTTGCGGCGGCTCGGAGGCGGCCCTTTATCGCTTGCCTTTCGCGCGCAACACAATGTATTATACGGTATCGATGAGAAATTTCCAAACTTTAAAGCGACGTCTAAACATCACTTCTAAGGAACGGTTTATACGGAGCCGGAAAACCGTCTTGTGAAAACAAAGGGCAATATTACATTCGAATAGCGTGGGGTTCTTTTATTTTCTCAACCATTGACGAACAATATTTCGTATCGCGCGTTCGGGACAAATTGCCGGAGAAATAGAAAAGAAGTGCCGCATCGTCGGGAATACATTAATTTCTCTAACGGTGTTCCATTTAGGGTGGGAGGGTCACTCGGACAGAAACAAAATGTCTGAAACGTGTTTCAACTTCAGCTTTGTGAGAGTTCGTACTCTATAAAGCGTTAGACTCGGAATCGTAAATACAAGTTTATTTAAAAAAATCTTCTAGTATGTTTCGACGTAGTTTGCGTCTGTGTGCAATCCTTGGTACTACACTTGATAGGCACTGCACAGGAATACGAAATGCGAAGAAAAATGTTTGCAGAGATTCGTCGAAAAAATTCATTTCGTGGGTCTGGCCTGCGCGAAACGAATGGAAATTTTCAATGGACACGTTGGAACGGGCACAAATACCCTCGCGCCGAAATTTCGGTGCCTCCATACGCTTTCCATAAAGAAACAAAATCCCACCTTCGTAGCAGCGATATAAATGCTTAAGCTTAAAGGCTTCAAAGCAGAGACTCCCTATCCTTCTCAAACAGCGCACCTCTTGCCTGAGTGTAACGTTATTTCGACTTCGCCTTGGTGCGCCTTTCGACCATTGTTCGCGTGTCCAAAAAACGGCCACCACACACATTCAATTTGCCCCCTGTGCTCATTATCCTCACTGAAAGAGCCGTCTTTCTGTTTGCAGGAGCAGTAATGAATTGAGCCGTTTGCTCACAGGATAGTTGGACCGGAGAATGGTGCGGCTGAAAACCATCGTCCGGCTCGAAGGACCCAAAAGTAGAACTGGGACCATTTCTAGATGCGAAAACGTTCCGGAAATTGAGGAAGCGAAACCGTAGTCTAGCTGGAAGGACCGAGAGTGAACCCCCATTTTCCTGGCTGTTCAAAAATGTCGTTTGCTGGCCGGAAGTTGATGAATTGTCACTGTGATCCGGCTTGAAGCACCTACAAGTGTGTGTTTCTATCTTTTCCATTTTACTGAAATGCCATTTCTTAACCGAAAGTTGACGAATAGTGACAGTGATCCGGCTCGAAGGACCTAAAGTGTATTCGGGTCCGTTTGACAAACCGGACATGCCGTTGCCCGGCCGGAAGTTGAGGGGCCGTTGGCGGGCATCCCGGGGTTCAGTGTGAGCGTGTGCATGTGTGCTTGTGTTCGTATCGACAATTATATGTATATACACGCTCGGACGTATACGTTCTCAATGCACGACACGGAGACCCGGACGAGCCAGCATGCGCACGCGAAGACGAGGTCGTCAAAAGGCGGCGCACCGTCCAAGGTGGCGTGCGAAAAGGCTTCGCGACGGCTTAGGGCGATCCTCATGAAGGCGTCGCGACTCGGAGTTTCGACGAACGAGGTCGCCAGGCTGCCCACCGCCGAAAAATTCGTCTCACGCAGGGACCACGGATGGAAACTCGTGGTTTTCTTGTGTCTCATGTTCGGTGGCGGTGTCATTGTCGCGCTCATCTGCACAACGAGGAAGGGCTGCTCCAGAATTGAAGACATCGTAAGTATCCGCCTTAATGATGCAATTAATAGTTAAGTAGGACCCAGAAGCACCGGGAGTTCCTCGTGGAGGATTAGTGACTCTCGATTTGTTATCGGTAATGTAATAGTTAATTGGACAATCCGATTTCGGTGTTAACCCGCTTCAGCTGAACAAGAGAGTCGAACCATTGATACTACTTTTCGGGTTTATAACGAAGGTCGTCGTGTTAATTCTTGTGAATGGATAACAAACAATGTTTGTGCGAGATATTTTTCATGCAAAAAGATGACCCGTAGGATAAAATAATTGATTTCAAAATAAACTTTTTCGGATGGAACGAAGTTTTTTTATTGCCGCACTTTTACAAATCAAATAATATTTTGAATAACGCACGGACGCGAGTACGTTCTTTCGATGTTGTTGGGTTTGCATTGTCTGCCGCCGAAAATGGTCCCGACAAAGTGTTGGATACTTTTTACGCAAACGAGTGATGTTTTTCAAATACTTCACATCTGCCGTAACGCTGACCATAGCCACATTTTTGGACGCAATCATTTGTCATTTTTACCGCTGAAACTCTAACGTTTTTTGCATTTTTTTCTTTTTTCGAATTCTCGTTTAGTTCTTTACTTTTGTTTACGGTTTACAAACTGCTCTGATTATGACTTTCCGTCTTCACTCTTAAAAAGATCTGGTTAAACCAACCTGAATCCGGCTATCACAGGTGAAAAATCTTGTCAATATTGTGCCATGAAGATTTCTATTTCAACAAAAAAGGAAATCTATTTCCATCGATTACTGCTGTCATAGGAGGTATTCATGGCGCCACGCGCTGATTCGCTTCTCATCACAAAAGACAACGAAGGGCTGTGCCAACACAAGAAATAACAACAAGTTATCGAGGTTAGGGGCGACAGACGCTAAATATTTTCATGATAAACACCCACAACAAGAAGTGCTGGAATTGATATTTTTAAGAGTGTTCTTTAACTTCTATATCTTTGAACTGTAATGGACCTAACAGCACATACCCGTGAAATCTACGGAGATTCTCCGTAGATAATTGAGAGACGTAGATTTTCCGGAGATCTCCGTACATTTCCTGGGAAATTTTCCATAGAATTTCCGATTTCGGGAGATGTGCTGTTAGGGGGCTATTTTCACGGTAATTATTCCATTAAACAAACGAATTTCTTTTTTATTGCTTTCAAGAGCGTGTTCACTGCTAAACTAAATTCTTAATGCACTATTTTTCACATTATGCACCGTAAAAGGCAGTGAGGAACAAAAATCAGGAAACGAGTGTGCTAGTCAAATACAGTGTGTATTACAAGTCTCGCTTAATTAAATTTATATAAAACCTCTGTAACGGATTCATGAAAGCACTAAAAACCGTAACGGCGTAACAAAAAGAAAAAATGTAAAAAACTAACAAAACAAAAAATCGCGGAAAAGAGTCTCAGTTTGCTCTTTTAAATGCCTCAAAGAACGTTTACAGCAATTTTTTTAAAATTACCTTTATCTTCAAATAAGCCTTAGGAACGATCGCTATCGTTTTCATCCTGTTCAAGATAACTTGCGATTAAGCGCGTTTCGCAACAAAATTCGCTACGAAAATTCTATAGACAGAACGTCGATTCTCCTGTCTTTCGAAGTGTGCAACACCGGCCATGTTACTACATTCTTAATGAGTTTTCGAGTGAAATCTAACTTTTGGAGCGCCCGGTCCTGCGGGAAATCGCGCGCTTCTTTTCGTCCTGATAAACTGCAGTTCTGGCAAAAAAAATTCAACCAAATCAAACCGTTGTTTCCGGCTCATAATTCCAGCGCGTTATTGGCCGCTGTTTCGCTTCATTTGCGGCGCCCCGGCGCAAAAAGCGGCCGCAAAAAAACGTCGACACCCGCGTGACCCGTCGTTTCGCAACTTCAGCCCCTGGAAAAGTTTAAAAATGGACGACGAACGGCGCGCTAATGCATTAGTTATTTTGCCTAATTTTAAGGCAATCGAATTAACGTGTCGAGCTGGTAGACGATTTTCGTGAAATCGAAAACTTTGACATAGTTATGCAGAAAAATCTATGATCTAACAAATATTCAAAGGTTCTCTGACAAAAACTTGTGTAGACAAATATTCAAGATATTTAGTTTCACTTAGAAAATTTGAGCAAACCATTTATTTCACGTGAAAATTTTTGATAAACATATAGAATCATCTATAAAATTATATTTCTTAGATTTGACACAAACAATGTAAGCATAATAATAGATTTTGCATGATATTTTTTTCCGGGAATGTAAAAAAAATTAAAAACCGCCTTTTTCAACAAAAACAGCATTTCTTTTCAAAAGCCTGCGAGGCACGTCCCTCCGATGTAAATATTTATAATAATAGTCCGACTGGCGTAGTTGTAAAAAAGTCGCGTTCGCTGCCGACCTTTAATGTTATCAAAAAGTTCACCGCCGCGAAATTATCCTAAGGATCACGATGCTGTTTTATCGACATAAGGAAGTTCGCGCAAAGGCCGGGCGAGCAAAGTTACGCGAAAAAGTTTGCGTTTTGTTTAGTTATTGGTTAGGGCAACTTAGAGGTTCTTAGTTAATCATTTTTTGTGATCTTTAGAAATCCCGGTTCCTCGTAGACCGAGAAAAATGGGCGACAAAAGTATCGCTGGAATGTTCATACAGGCTTTGTTCGATCTGATTTTTTTAATTTTCACATTTATATATCCTTGCTTTCTCCTGTCCTTAGACATTGTTTTGAGAAATTTTTCCCAAAAGTTTTGAATGATACATCCTGAAATATTAAGTGAAAATAAGACACTTCAGTACAATGCCATTCAACGCATGGAACATAATCATATACTCATAAACTGCATATGATTGTACTAAATCTTATATAATATCATTGAATACCTCTCAAATATCATATAAAAGTGACAGGATTGTTAAGTCAGATAATGAACAAAAATAATATTATAAGAGATACAAAATATGACGGAATATAACAAATATCATGAATAACCTCACAATAAAATAACAATACTAATATTATATTAATCAATATCGGCATAAACTCATAGAGAATCAGACATAATTAAATAGATATCACGAAATACCGTAGAATATCAATGATTCCTTCATGTTTCCATGAAAGGGACAGATAAAAAACTGCGTCGCCCATCGCGTTCGATTCGCTTTCACCCGCTTTACATTCGTTTCACAATTACAATTCGTCGGTGCAGATCCCAGGCGGAAAAGTCGGTAGCCTGCCAGGCGTCAATGAACGGCCCAGCGCTGTCGCAGTACTGGCTGACGACGGTCGGCGGCCGGTACTGTGCCAGTCGCGGCCCGATACTGCCAACTAACTGTTAATCTCTTGCTAGCAAAGGATCGATAACAACGATAATAATAATAGGCCAGTATTATAACCTGAAAAATATCTGAATAATTAAAGAATACTTTTTAAATATATACATTGATTTATTTATTCTTTAACTTAAATTACATGTTAATTAATTAACATATATAATTCCAGCTTCAAATACGTTTAGTTTACAAAATTAAATAATTTTAAAAAAATTATAAAAATGCAATACGTAGCTCAAAATTAGTAAATTAATAACCCAGAAAACCACAATTGTGAAATGAATTCATTTTGAATTTATTTATATTCATTATTTGTTTCAAATATGATTCACATTGGGATTCATTTATGATTCAAAATTTCTCACTTATTTCCTTAAATCACATAAGAGGGTGTAAATTCATACTGAATTCATATTGAATTCCAATTCGTTTAGGCTCACCGGTGACTCCCTATGTCCTCACATTGTCAGTCATCGGAGAGGTTTTAAAAACTGTTCACAATAAATACGAAATAATCTCGAATAATCATTTTTGTGCCAAAAAAATGCCTTCAAAAATGCCTGCAGCTTATTTTATTTTAAATTATCCCCAAGGGAACCGAAAATTCAAAAAACGATTGGTGAAATTCAAAAAAACGTTTCTACTGGGGTCGTGTTCCAGGAACGTTCACAACTTTCTGTAAACGTTTATACAACGTTCAAATTTCCGGTAAGAAACTGCCTAAACGTTTGTGGAAAAGTGTGCTGGAAGATATCAACAAGAAAGTCTTATTCATATAAGTATCGTGGCTCAGTGTTAGGGAGTCTTCTTGGCACTTTGGAGGCTTGCGTTCGATACCGAGTAACATGTTTTTTTAAGAGACTAAACGTTTCCAAACGTTCTAAAAACGTTTAGGTAATCATTCGATCATTATTTAAATAAGTTACAAATTATGAAACAACAAATATTGTTAAAAACTAACGAATTTAAGATTTCAAGAGATTTGCTTTGAAGATTAAGTAATTCATATTCAAAACAAACTAAAGCAATATCTGCAATGCGGAAATAATTCCGGTAAAAGTATAAAATGATATCAAAATTACAACTGATGTAACACGTAACTTGTTATCTCTCTTCAAAATTCTCACAAAACGATCCTACTAGCGACATCTTGAGAGGTTACACTCACTGCTACGAAATAAAAACCTAACTAATCGATAAATCGACTTTTCCTGCAGCTAAACTAAACATCAGCTGTACCGTATATATAGAGTACTTTATTACCAGCTTTATCTACTACACCAACTGAGTCTTACCATTGTTACTATAAATCGATAAAGAAATTGCATGCAAAACGTTATTTTCTCTATGCAAAACATAATTGCAATCACTGCAACAAATAAACGCTGTAAAGTCATCTTAAATAAAATTCACCTCAAATTGAAGACACTTTAGTTAATTAGGGTACATTGCTTTCAGATTTAAAATTGAGTGCCCTATATTTCTTGAAAAGCATATTAAATGAATGCATGCTTTCAATATTAGCTTATTTCAACGATTTTCAAAAAATCATTGTCTCTTGTTCGCCTTTCATTGACCATGATCATATTATCACATCATATCATATACCATAAATGAAAATAAAAATTCTAAAAAACCCTGGTGGAAATGAAAGTCTGCAAAAGACTGAAAAAGTCTGCAAAACGCTGTGCAAAAGTCCACAAAAAGTCTGCAAAACAGTCTGCAAAAGTCTGCAATAGTCTGAAAAAGTCTGAAAATGTCTGTAAAAAGCTCTGAAAAGGTCGTAAAATTGGGACTTTTCAGAAATATGCAGACTTTGAGGAAGGGCAATCTACATAAAGTCTGCAAAATTGTGAAATCAACTGCGAAACTCTGCTACTCAGTTTTTCAGCATTTTTCAGAAATTTGCAGACTTGATACCCAAGGCGCAGTCGTCGTGAGTATCAAGTATCAAGACTGCAAATCTCTGAAAAATGCTGAAAAACTGAGTAGCAGTCTGCAGAGCGTTTTGCAGACTTTTTCAGTCTTTTGCAGACTTTCATTTCCACCAGGGAAAGGTTTGAAAAAATCGAATTACATTTCTCCCATCTCAAAAACAAACAGTCAACGGATTTTAAAATATAAACCTCGCCGAACTTATAAAGTCCGACTCGGTATTCGACGTCAAACTCCAAGTCCAAATTTGGTATCGAATTCCAAGACAGATTTGTGAAAAAAAGTACCAATGTTGGACAAATTTAATTAAAAAATAAAATTTGTTCACAGATAAAAGAATTTAGTCAGTTTTTTAATTACAAATATTGAATGAAGTTAGCGAAATAATAAAATGTTGTCAGTTCCACAACAGAGCCGAAAGATCAATAAATGTTTGGTGAACGTTTAGCTGAACGTTGTCTGCAGGTTTCTTTAACGGTCTGTAAATGTTCAGGGAACCGACTAATGTCCGGTTGTGGGAGGTTCTCTAAACGTTTGTTATTGATTCGTGTAAAGATGATTTATCACTCATAAGTTTCTAAATTAGTGTATTTTCATTTCATAATTTAAAAAAGCAAATTTCGAATATTCGGCCTTTGTATGGTCTTTTTTAATTTTTAAATTTCAGTTTGTAACAAACTTTTGGAATGAAATAATTTTCAACTTTAAAGTTAGCTGAAGGAATTGAAAAACATTCTCCCATGCAATATATATGCGACACAAAGATCGGATTTAAAAAAAACGTTTTTTTAATATATAAATTAAAAACACACTAACTCCGTTATAATAAACTTGAAATTTCACCTTAAAGAGACAAACAGTTTGGTTTAACCTGTTTTCCGCTAATAGCGCCATGTTTTGTGACTACCATTTTCGATCGAGAAAAGTGTGTCGACTGAACAACAGTACTTGCGAAAAGTGACGATAGGCAGCGCTATTAGCGGAAAATAGCGTAAACCAGCAAACGCACTTTCTGTCTCTTTAAGACGAACCCAGATTCACGTTACATAAGTAATCATGAGAATTCATAAATGAAACTTCGGTTATAAATCATTATAGAAGAAACTAGTAATGAACTTTTATAAAAACTTGTACTTTTTCCGAAAACAAGTTATGAATTATTATAAATCGTAGTAGAAAACTTCGATGCTATGAATCGTAGCCCCATCAGAACGGGAGATTTCATAACGTTCCTGCAACGTTTCACGAAACGTTCCGGAAACCTGCTGAACGTTACAAAAACGTTTCTGAAACGGTAACTTGTCCGCCAATAAGAAATTTCACGAACGTTTCACGAAACGTTTTGTA
>JABFPB010007444.1:0-11009 GCA_022817645.1 Ceratoteleas bidentatus | reverse complement strand
AGATGTCGCTTTTTGAAAATTTTCTTAATTTCATTCAACTATAATAAAAAAATATAACTCAAAAAATGTTCAGGACAAATAAATCGCCGCGACAGCGAGTGACGATTTTAAGGTTCAGACCGGACTGCAATCACGAACGTTAATTTTCACCACGTTAATAGTTACTACAACGAGGGAAATACCCTCGGATTTATTCGCAATTACCCGTAACTGCGCCGCGAACGAGACGGCCGGCGGCGGACAAATCCGCGCGAGCGAGACGCCGCGGATAATTAATTCGAAAACATAATCTGCGAAAGTCCTACAATTTCATTCTTAGCGCGGTACTTTGCCGCGTTTAAATTGTGGTAACCCAATGAACTCCTTATTAACGTCGCGCGTCACAGCCGGCGCCACCATTCGCGAGTCGAAATGGATTGATCTTCGTGATGAAGTTTCGGGGACGATTATTCAATACTTTTGGTAATTGAAGAGGCGGAATTGGAACCCGGCGGGAATCGGTTTACGGTCGGAGGGCGGAGTTCGGCGTTTGATTTTTTTTATTTGCGGGATCCGTGAATGAATGGCGGATGTTGCGGTGGTGGTTTATGAAAATAAAAATGGAAGTAGAATCGGAAATTTTTGCACAATTTACGAATTTTAGGAAAAATGCAACTTAATGAAAACTCCAATTCAACAAAAATTAATTGTTGTAAAATTTACGATATTACGTAAAGAATTTTTGTTAAATTTACAATTTTAGGAAAGTTGTAAAATTGTTGTAAAATTAAAAAAATTAGGAAAAATTTGACTTTTAGTAAATTTCACAAGTTTACGAAAAGTGTGACTATTAAATTTACAATTTTATAAAAATAATCAACTTTGGTAAAATTTATATTTTTCTTAAATTGTGCATTTTTATTGAATTTACAATTTTACGTAAAGTGAGAATTTTTGTTAAAATTTCAATTTCACAAAAAGTGAACTTTTTGTTAAATGTACAATTTTACGAAAATGGTGAACTTTTTTAAATTCTGAATTTTTAGTAAAGTATGAACTTTTATTAAATGTTCGATTTTACATAAAGGGTACATTTTTGTTAAATTTAAAATTTTACTGAAAGTGCGAACTTTTGTTAAATTTACAATTTTTCATAAATTGTTAATTTGCGTGTAATTTACAATTGCACGAGGTGTAAATTTGTAATGTCTAATCAGAAACATTTTTAAGTGAATAAAAACCAACTGTTAATTTCAATGCATAAACCCCAAAGAATGTATACATCAAGGAGAGTTATGTAAATTAAATTAGTTTCGTTGACAGAGTGTAGTTAGGGAATCCAAACATTTAGTACAATTATCTCTGCATTTAGCTACGTCTACTAAACAATTAAATTAATGATTTCAGTTCGTTGTTTTTAATTAAATAATTTTTGCGAATTAAACTACATATTAATTTTTTATGGCGAATCAAAGCAAATATGTAAAAAATGACATTATTTTTCAATTATTTAAAAGGCCTTCTGAACTTTAAATAGTATTGCAGTTAGAAATCTGTAATAATATTTTTAGAAATTCAAACGCAAACTTTTTTTCGAATGTCAGTTTTTTTCGTTTAAAAGCACGCAATTTACAAATTAGTATCGCTGTAATAAAAGAAAAAATTTCAATTTTTCTATTAGCTTCAAGGTAATTATTCCAACATTTTTATAAAACTTTAAAATTGGGTTCTTAGAATATTAAAATTTAATTTACAAAATTTTCAAGCAATTCGACTACGCAGAAATCCAGGTATTCCATGTTAAAGTTTCATTAAAACACCTGGATAGTATCTCTATATACATCATTTTTCAGCAATTTTAGTGTCTAATATCTCGGCTTCTATGTAGCCGAAATGCTTGGGAATTTGGCAAATCAAATAGTAGCCTCGAAATAAACCAGATTTAAAGTTTCGTCGAATTCCTATTATTTTAACTTATCAAAGTAACTACCTTAAAAAATCATCACATGGTGACACACAGAAAATCATGTAAAATACCACATATCCCCAGGAAAAGTTTTTCGAACTTATCCTAATTTTTCCAGACAAAAAATCCCGAGCGCCATCACGCCGACAAATCGTCGCAAGCAAGTTACCCAAATTAGCTTTTCGATCGGCTCTGCGCTTTACGCAAAGACAATACGTTGTTGTCGGGCGAAGGATGTGCCACGGGTTTTCCGTGTCAAAGTGACACACTCTGACGGCCTTAATTGCCGCAGACTCGTTGCTAATTAGTTTACATTACACTCTCCGCGTCCTCCAGGTCCTGACAACTCGGTTGCTCTCTAGCTCCCAGCTTTGCCGATATTGCGAGAAGCTCTTTACATCAAGCCTTGCACTCTCGCCACCACACCCACACAGACACACATAGTGTCGAACGCACCCAGACATGTATGCACCCAACCCCTGCTCGATCTGCTAAATCATGCGTGATATTAATTGACAAAATCACTTATTCGAGAACTCGCTTCTTTCCGCCGTGCAATTAGCTACTTAGACTTCATATGCTTTGATCCGGTGTCGCAGGTAATTACGAGATTTGAGGCAATTTTTATCTGAAGACCGAGCTGATTTGAGATAGGAAGGTAGGATGTCGATTTGGTGGCAAATTCTGGTCTGGACTTCGACTTCCCTAAAAATTCCGGGGCTGAAATGAGGAAGCCATATTACTTGATAGGGTACTCATTAGGCAACCTTATAAGGTCCTGACCAAGGATGTAAGGGTTAGAATCGATGTGGTCATAAAGAAACCTGATCAGGATTCCATTGTCATTTTATTGTTATGATACATGGGATATGGTCATATAAAGACCAGTCCCTTCTCTTTTAACATTTTATGTCTCCGAGCTATTGAAAGACTTTTAGTCATCAAAAAAATGTGACATCTGGGGAGAAACTGATTCGTTGGACTGCTTTTTGAGGGCGTCTGATGATAATAATTATTTTTCGAATTTTGGCGAAATATTGAAAGGGGTCTTCTACCCAAAGTGTCATATGGTCATATAGAGACCAGTCCCATCTCTTATAACATTTTATGTTTCCGAGCTATTGAAAGACATCAAAAAAATGTGACATCTGGTGAGAAATTGATTCGTTAGACTGTATTTTGAGGGCGTTTGATAATAATAATTATTTTTCGAATTTTGGCGAATATTCAAAGATACATGCCATATGGTCATATAAGACCAGTCCCATCTCTTACAACATTTTATTTCTCCGAGCTATTGAAAGACTTTTAGTCATCAAAAAAATGTGACATCTGGGGAGAAATTGATTCGTTAGACTGCATTTTGAGGGCGTTTGATGATAATAATTATTTTTCGAATTATGGCGAAATTCAAAGGGGTCTTCTACCCAAAATTTCCCAAAATTCCAAATCGTGATTTTATATTGCATTTCTGACTTCTGATCACGTTTCAGCCGAACACGATTCTTTCACATCGTAATCCCAAAATGTTATCTGCTGCCAGGACAAAATACTAGAGATTACTCTCGGCCAAGAGTTGCCGCCAGATTGGAGAGATTTGTGCAAAAATTGGCGAACACTCGCGATTGATGGTTTTCGCTCAATTGACGTTAGCAAAGCCAGGCGGAATATGAATTAACAGCCGATTCGGCTGCGTTTGATCTTGGTATTGATGCCTGTGCGACGCCACAATAGGGAATAATAACGTCATGTTGACGTTTCTCTGTTTCCGCCGAATTTTGCTACAATAGCATAATGTTACAGTAAACAAGATGGCGGAATAGAGGAGTTTGACACCCTATTCTAAATCGTTAGTTTTCACGCATATTTAAAGGGAATTTGAAAATTTGAAAAATTTAATTTGTTATAATTTAGCAAATATATATCAATTGGTTGATTCCAAAAAGATAAACTTAAAATTCAGTTTATCATCCAGCTAATAAAATATTTTTTAATAAAATTTCTAACCCAACAAATTATCAGAACATTTTTTTCCAAATAAAAAAATTAATTTTTTGGTTTGTTTTTGAAAATGTTTTTGGTAAAAATATTTCATTTAGTTATAATGCGTTTATTGAAAACAAGACTGAATAATATTTTGCTCGCAGGACGAAATTCGATGTTTACATTCCGGAAATGATTTATTTCGTTAAAACCCGTTACGCAACCCCATGATGCTTGTTTCTCAACTTTATCTAACAGCCTTTCGGTTACGGTTGCGAAAACAATTCTTGCCTTCATATATTAACTGCAAATTTCAAACTAAAACTGCTACATTGTTTTCCCGTGTGGGATACTTCATTGCGGAATGAAAACGGCCTGACTGTATTCATAAATGTATTCAATTACAACAGCAAGAAGTAACTCGACGTACCGACTAACTTTCGCAAAAGTTATGTCGTATTGTTCTTGTCAGGTTCTCGAGTCTTACGTCCTGGAAAACACCCTATCGATTGTCGCTGCAAAATTATCGCCTTCTGTTTTTGATATAATCGACCTGATTTCACTGTTTTATCGTAGACAAGTGTTTTGAACTCGAGAGATTGCGGAAAAGGGAAAAAATAGTATCGAATAAACATATTTTTTTAATTTAGAAAAGTTGTTTTAGATTTTAGTAGAATTGATTTTCGGACATGTTAGCTTGAATGTAAAGAGATAACGTTTAAAATATAAATAAACGAAAGACTGCGATTTGAAAAATTGTGAAAGAATTATGGAGGAAATTCGAGTTGAAATTTTGACTTGAAATTCAAAATCAATTTTTTTAATTTTTTGAAAAAAAATTCAAGAAAGTATGAAAAAAAGTCATAAAAGTATGAAATTCTTATTATGAAATCGCTGATAATACAGTGAAAGTAGCAAAGTATTCGAAATATTGAAGAATTTCTATTATTTTGGAATAATTTCGAAAAAAACCCTAGTGAAAGTAGGAATAAATTGGCCTCACAGGAAAAATATATTCTCAATATATTCTCTAATATATTTCCAATTTGTGCAATATCTTGGGAATATATTGTAATTTTTGCAATATATTTGGAATATATCGGTAATATATTGGGAATATATTAATAATATATCGGGAATATTTTGAGAATTTATCAGGAATGTGTTGGGATTAGTTTAGAAATTTATTTGGACTATTTTGGGAATATATTGGGATTATTATGGGAATTTATTGGGAATATAATGAGAACATAATGGGAATTTATTGGGAATATATCGGTAATATATTTGGAATTTATTGGGAATTTATTTGGAATATATCGGTAATATATTGGGAATATATTGATAATATATCGGGAATACTTTGAGAATATATCAGGAATTTATTGGCAATATTATGGGAATTTATTGGTTGGGAATATTATGATAATTATTGGGAATATTATGGGAATTTATTGGGACTATTATGAGAATTTATTGGGACTATTCTGGGAATATATTGGTAATATAATGGGAACATAATGGGAATTTATATAATATATCGGTAATAAATTTGGAATTTATCGGGAATATTTTGGGAATATATTTGGAATATATCGGTAATATATTAGGAATATATTGATAATATATCGGGAATATTTTTAGAATATATCAGGAATTTATTGGGAATATTATGTGAATTTATTGGGAATATTATGAGAATTTATTGGGAATATTATGAGAGTTTATTGGGACTATTTTGAAAATTTATTGGGACTATTTTGGAAATTTATTGGGATTACTTTGGGAATATATTGGGAATATTTCGGGAATATATGGTTATACTGGGAATTTATCAGGAATATATTGGGAATATATCGAGAATGTATCGGGAATATTTTGAGAATATATCAGGAATTTATTGGGAATATATTTGGAATTTATCGGGAATATATTGGAAATATATCGGGAATACATCGAAAATATATTTCCCTTTTTACTAGGGATAGGGAATTAATCAATTCGAGGTTACTCGAATTGATTAATTCCTCTTTCTTTTAAACCCAAATTGGAGACCAAAAATTTTCCTTTTTGAAACAGGATTTCTGTGCCACTAGCCTTCAAAATAAAATCCAAAAATACAAAAAAAATGTTATTAAATTTTTTAACGATTATTGGATTCCACTTCCCCCTAAAGGATGTCATAAAATTAATTTTTGATGTGAAATTACCTCTTCACTCGCGACAAATGCAGCGAACGAACGTCGCAAATGGTTTCCTTTGATTAAAACAATGGCTGACGAGTGCAACTGCAGTTCTAAGGATGTTTAATGCGATTTCCCGGAGACTTAAGCCACGTATAGATTTCAAGTTTGCTTTACACACATTGATATTCGAGTCGTTTGGATTTGTGCCACGAGAAAATTACGTATCCTTTTCGTGTCGATTCTCACCTGTTGCCGAGGTCCTTCTGCAACATTTCGTACAATGTCATTTTGTTTTATTCGGCGCTTTCCGTCTTCGGCTTGCGGGCCGTTATTTGTTTTAAGGCGAACGTGTGAATTATGTTCTTTTTCCGAGCACTTTTTCATCCGCTTTTTTTTCTTTTTTCGGATCTTTTTTATAATTCAATTCCATTCGGAATAGAGACTTTAAGTATTCTATAAAATATTATTTTTTTAAATTACGACAATTCCTTAAAAAAACCTTAAAAAGGACATATCCCTTATGAATATGTCTTTTTTACTTTATAGATTTTTTGAAAATTAAAGTTTTGTAATGAAACATTTTGAAACTCGATTCGTTTTGTAATATCGTTTCAAGAGATATCCAGAATGACATTTATTATTTAACTTTTCCCATTTCGATTTGTAATACTGCATAACGTCCGTAGGAATCTAAAAATCGAAGTTATTAAATTTTTCGAATTTCACGAAAAGAATGTTCAAAATGGCTCTCAATGGCGTTTATGTATGTGAGATATTCGATTGGACTTTGGAATCGAGAAAATTGAGGTAAAAGGTCTGTTCGGTTTATTAGTCATGTAAAGGTCTCAAACGGAAAAGTTTACTGCGTCGTAACAAATTGTTATTATTATCGAAAATACTTCGTTTCATCATGTTTCGTCTAAACAGTTGTTAAAGCTTTGCAGGAAAATTCAAAAGACGAGTTGTCAGATTGAAATATTTCAGTGTTGCGAAAACTTTTTCAGATGAAAATTTTCACAGGCATGTCAGGCGTTCCATGAGTATTGATTAACGTAAATATGAAGGGAACATTTTATGTGAATAATTAAAATTTGCGTCTAAAAGATCATACAAAATATTTGCAACTGCGGTCATTTTCGTTTCTCTGACCAATAACTGCATACGAATTCCTCCAATTTGCTCAATCAGCGTTCGCCGTATGCCAAATAGAACGGAAATTTCGTTATTCATAAATAAAAGTCGCATTTGAAACATTGAAACAAATGTAGAAATACAATGTTAGTATGTTTTTCGCATATAGAATCTATATTTTTTTCTCTTTTTTTATGTAACATTTTTTTTATTGGTGGAAATGGTAAAGTTATTCGTATTCTTTTAGGAAGAAGAAAGGTTTGATTAAATTTTGTAATAAAATTTTCATTTGGCTCATGTGATTTGAACTTGAGACAAACGAATTTGGAAAATTCAGTAAAACTAGAATTTTAAATATTTGCCACCCTGGGGGGTTTTACGGTTTTATTAATTAGGCGATTTTTTAAATTATGTAATTCCGAAAATTTTTCTGGAAACTTTTCAGACATGTAAAAGATCGTTTTTTAAGACGATTCAGTTTTTCAAGAAGACTCTGAATCGCCATAAATCTTTCTTTGTTACCCAGAAACTATCAACATCAATTAAGGAACTGCCTGCCTCAGTCAATAACCCTCTAAAAAGGGACCTCCTATTCTCTTCCACCAACTTTACCCAACCTTAATAACGTCCTTCCACATGTAAAATATAAAAGGTAAAGAAGAAAAGATTCTGATAATTATTATATATTAGCGGTCATCAAGACGGACGTTAGTTGTCGGCGCCAAGATTTAAACAGAATTAATGTAAGCTACATAACTAAAATTGTAATTTTTAATAACCTGTTCCGGTTTCGCATTAGCGTAAATTTTGCCTTTTTGAATTATCTGTACCCTAAATTACATTGGAAAAAATAAAAATATTAGAAAAGTCAAAATTTTGATTTTGATTTACTGACTAAATCGAGATTCAGAGTGAAAATCCGCGAGTTTTGAAATAACTGTTGACTATTTTCGATAGCATTAAAAAATATTGATTTATTGTTTTTCGACGTTTATATTTTACGTGTCACCTGAAAAACAAGAAATCACTATTAGAAATTATTACTTAGTATAACTGTCACATCAGATTTCCATTTGCGATAACACAATAAAATATTGTTAGGTTTCATTGACTTTATCGAAAAATTATTATTCTTTGTCCTGAAAATCATTACTCCATTCGAAATTACGAATATAAATGTTTTCTAAATATTACAGTTATACTTTTTTGCAGCAAATATATTGTCAAGAAACACGGTAGTGTCTCTGGCCAAGCACAGAAAGTGTAAATGTCAAAGTCACTACAGCCTCTTATTCAGATTGAACAAATGTGCATCAAAAAATTTTACAAGAAGTACGGTAAAAATACCTTTTGACTTCACAGTCGGGTAGAGCCCATTAAACTGAGTAGAAATCTCAAAATTTCATCTAAATTGAACCATTAGTTGCAAAGATATGGATGCTTGAAAATCGACGTTTTTATTGAATTGGGCGTCTTCTTTTTGTTCTTCTTCTTCTTGTTCTTCAAAGAATTGAAGTAAGAAATAATTCAAATTTTAACATTCCATTTCATTTCAATTGTTTACAATTTGTGTTTCTATTAGAAACAATGACATTAGATTGATTCGTGATGTCAATGTTATAATACATGTTAATGGTCATAAAGACCAGTCCCTTCTCTTATAACTTTATATTTTTCTACTTCAAAGAATGAATTTTAATAAATAATTAATATTTTAACATTCCATTTCATTTAGTTGCTTTTGCATTGTATTTATATTCGAAACAATACCATTATATTGATTCGTGATGTTATTGTCATGTTAATGGTCATAAAAACCAGTCCCTTCTCTTATAACTGTTCCAGCATTCCACGTATAGCAAATAATATCATAACTTTGTAACCTAATGTGAAAGACGCGACTTTACAATCAAAACAGAACGAGTGGCCAGTCCATTGTCGAGTCGCTCCACGATTTGGTTAAAAGTGTAAGTACAATTTGACTATTGAGATTGCATTATTTATGCAGATACATCTGGTTATTAGAGTTGAAAATTGACTAAAAATGAAAGCAAAACAATTTATCTGACGATGATATTGATCGCGCGTTGAATTTAGTTTCATAGACATGTCATAGGTGGCGTATTTTTCTCACAATAACACATTTTGTATCCCAATCAGTATAAGAGAGAAATCGGTTTTTACCTACTAGTGTGTTGTTGCCAACAACACTACCCTATCAGCAAAAAATATTTTTCAATATTTCTATAATGTTACTATAATATTATATAATATTATGCGGACATTCAATATTACAGTAATATTATAGAAATATTAAATAATATTTTTGCTGATAGGGTACATACTGCGAGGCTTTTTTGCGATACTTAATTGGTTATGACCAACTCTGCGTTTGTGTTTTTGCGATACTCTACTTTCTATATTCACTGTTACTGAAAAAACTTATATATGCTGATACATTTCTAGGTCCTTTAGTTTCTTTACTTTTGATAATTTCGCTTATTTTGTTTCTTGCCTACAGGGAACTTTCCAACGATCCTCCATTTCATGCAACTTATCAATACTGAGAGTATACTGCCCGACAAAATCCTTCACCTGTTCATTTACAATTGTTTTCCACTCAGCACCCTTGAACCCCTCATTATCACATTCTAACCTCACCCCACAATCCATCCATCCCCGTAATCCAAAAACGACAGCCCACATTCCGCCGGCGTCACGACACGCCTTAGTCCAGTCCTACCCCAAAGCTCCCCTACCCCATCCACCCGGCACGTGCGCCCTCCCCCGCCCCTCGCAAACAAGCCCCGTGCCGTCGTAAAAATGCGCCGGATCCCCGGCATCCCGGCCCGAGATGCCTGCTCCATGGTAACGACCTCGCCAACAATTTACTAGACAACTCGCGGAATTCCCAGTCGCTTAGCATTCATCCCTCAGATCGTTCTCATGCCTGTCACGAAACAGCCGGCCCCTCCCGGCTTCGACCCCGCATTTATTTTCCGCTCCATCGCGCCTCGAATCACAAACCTGTTGCAATGCCTCCGTCGCCTCCAGGAGCCACCGTCCGAGCGTCGCCGGAGCGTCGCGAACCCCCGCGTTCAATCATTCGTCCGGCTTTTTCCGTCTGGCGCCCATATCGCACTTCCGGGTATCGCGATGCGCGTGGATGCTGCGCCGCGGCCACACCGCGATCAGTGTCGCGTCAGCCCCCGGCCCTGCTACACCACGCCACACCATCCAGTACCAAACGATCGACCTGTCCGTGCGAACCCACCCGCGCCACTCCATCTCTCGGTCCCCATCGATAACCGGGCTACCCCCCCGTCGATCGCACCGGAATCGTCACCTGCAACCTGTAACCCCCCAGCCGAAGCCAGTCTGCGACCCATGACCGCCGGCGTTCTGTAACCCGTAACCTCGTCCACCGATAACCCCGACGTCTTCCGGCAAGGTGAATATCAGTGATAGACCCAGTCAAGGTCGTGGTTGGGAAGGGGTGGGGGTGTTACTAAGGGCCAAGTCGCCGGTAGGAACGCAGCTAGGAAGGTAGGGTAGGCGGGGTAGGTCGCTACGCAACTTGGTTCGAGAGAGCCGGAACCGAACCGGCGAACGCCGCTGTAACCACTCGTGCAGGCGAAATTCGCGGGGTGTTTCGAGTGGTTTTGATGGGGTTGGGATCAATAACCAACGCAATCGATGTTTGGAGTGGTTTGGGGGTTGGGGTGACAGTTGGTAGGGATCTATGTGAAGAGGCTTCAGTTCTT
>JABFPB010007443.1:0-11011 GCA_022817645.1 Ceratoteleas bidentatus | reverse complement strand
CCTATTAGAATAAAATTATAACTATTGTTTGTCAAAAAAAGATACCTTTAAAATTAATTTAAAAAATAACAAACAAAATAATTAGAAAAAAAATAATTTTTTCCCAAAAATTATGGAAACATTAACGAAAATCCGTCCAATTTCCTATTTTACCGACACCTTTGACATGGTACCCCAACAGTCTCTTTCCTGACATATTGCCTTTGTTTACCAACAAACGTCACTCTTGCTTATCTCTCAAAGCAGACTTCATACTTCTGCCCGCCTTTTTACTATCATTTCCTCTATCATTTTTGCCACGTCAATCTCACAAGAACATTTTTCTCCAAAACCAACCTATTTTTTGCACTTCAAAAGCGCCAAACTGGCAACAATGTTCGAGGTTATGTTACAAAGTCAAGGATGTCAGTAAACAAAAATCCGTCTCACTTTTATATCTGTTTATTTGCACAAATGTATTTCTCTCGCCAATTTATCGCTAATTTTTACTTAAAAAAATTTTTTTTAAACCAAAACGAAATTTTCATTTTACAAAATTAATTAAGGTTATTAATTAAAAAAATAACCAGTTATTTTTATTTATTACTATTTGTATTTATCTATAAGTTTTTAATAATTTTATATAAATATAATAATTTATTTGTTTATTTTTTACGTCGTTAAATTTCTATCTATTTTTAATGTATATTTTTTTAATTTAATACAAAATAATATAAAATAAAAATAATTTAAAAAATAATATAAAAAATATAAAAAGATTGTCGAAAATACGTCTTTTCCCGGAATCCCCGGGGTCATTTACGCCTCGGGCCTGTTTGTTTACATTTTCGAGCGCGCGACCTTTTTTTCGTCCGATTCCCCGTTCTTTGTGCCGAGCGAGTTCGTCCCGCGCTTTGTTTTCGGTTCCCTTTAACCGGCAGCTTCCTCTGTTTTCGCTGGCTAATGAACGCGATCGACGAAACGAGCTGCTCTGCAACAGGATAAACGCATGGGAGTTGCGCAACACTGTTTTGATTGGGTTAGAGTTTGTTTGCATCGGACAGGTCTCGACCTTGAAACGGGATGACAATAAAAACAAACTTTTTTACCAAAATAGTAAACAAAAACAACGAACTTAGCCAAAAGTAAGCAAAAAATTGAGTCAATGTCAAAAAAATAAACAAAAATTAAAGGCAAGGTCATACAAGTAAACACAAACAAAAGACAATGTCAAAACAATAAATAAAAACAAATGACTTAAAAAAAGTAAAAAAAAACAGAAGAAACGTAATCAAAAAGTAAACAAAACTAAAGTGAATGTCAAAAAAGTAAACAAAAACAATCCATAATTTTAAAAAGAAAACAAAAAAAGTACAATGTCAAAGCAGTAAATAAAAATAAACAATTTAACAGAAAGTAAACAAAAGACAATGTCAAAAAAGTAAACAAAAACTATTGATAATTCTAAAAAGTAAACAAAAAAATTACAATGTCAAAAGAGTAAACAAAGGCAAAACCATTTTGTTTTTATTAAACAGACTCTCAACTAAAAAGATAAAAAACAGACTCTCAACTAAAAAAATAATTTAGAAAACTTAAAAATGTTCCACTTCAATAATTTTACTTGAAGACTTCGTTCGTTTCGAACTTTCGCCGAACAAAATATTAGGAAAAAAGAAAAAAAACAAAAATAATGCAACGTTGCGTTCGCCACTCGACGGCAATAATTGCGTATTAGCGATAGAAGAGGGGATCCTTTATTGTCGCGAGCAATTAATAATTCTGAATTCGATTATGGAAATGTGCCGCCACGTTGCATATGCAGCACGTGCGTCCGGATAAAAATTTCCCCGACTTATTTTATACTTCCTCTCGCCCGAAGCGGACGACGAAACCTGGTATGCGTCGGATTTGAAAAGTGAAAGTAAAAAATCGTCGCGTGTTGTTCGACCGAGAAGCCCAATGTTTCGAGCTCAGTCGATCCGTCAATGTTTTTTTGTTGCCTCACCCGGGACGCGTTGATAGGCGTAAGGTGGATTGTAATGCCGTAGTGAATTGATCGGCGATTGAGTTAGGGCGATAGAAAGCTTACGTAACGTCGGTTTGAAAGGTGTTTGAATTCAGTGCGAGAGGATTTCGGTATTTTAAGGCTGGCAACAATGGTCGGGTTTATTTTTCATGGGGTTGGTAATGGCATGATTATTTCGGAGGAAGGGGTGGGGATAATATTGTGCACGAAGCTATGCAACTAATTATTATATAAGTCATTTGCAATTATCTTGTCGAGAACAATATCTATTGAAGAATGCAGACGGTTAGCGATTCGAGTCGATCTGAAAAATATGAATTTTAGATTCCTCCTCATTAGTTGACTAAGAAGTCCTAAAGGACTGTAAATGGTTTTCGAAATCCTTCCTAAGCTTAATTCCCCATTTTTTAATGTTACACTTCCTCACTGTCCAATAGCGTTGAGTTTTAACATCGACTTAAACGCCATTGGTTGGTTAAAGAGGAACCATCATCAACCTAAACCTAAAACCCTGAGTTCCAAGCGTACTCTGGAACTAAAGTTTAGAGTTTAGTCTAAAACGAAACCGTTGAATCCAGGCTCTCAATGAACTGGGCGAGCAACAGTACCTCCCTCTGGAGTTCGTCGATGGGTATGTGGCGGAAATGTCCGTCAGCATACCCTGGTCGGCGTTGCTCTACGAGGCGAGCTTCGTCGAGGTCACCGGATTAAGACTGACGGTTCAGCCTAGACAGAGGAGCGAGACTGCGACGTCCATGTTCGAGTCCATGTGGAGTTCCATGACCTCCAGCATGCAACTCGCGCAAGAGTGCCTGCAGCAGGACCCAGGCAACGCCAACGCGTCTCCACAGTTCGAGGCTATCGAAGCCTTCGCACAGACAATAGATTCCAGTAAGATTTTCGTCTTATTCCCAGCTTTCCCCTTAGGAAGTTCCCTTGTAGAGACTTCTAGAGCCTAAACTGAAGAGCCAGAAGAGATACTAGGAAGATTTCCATGTAGTTCCCATCTTTTTCCTTAAGAAATCCCTCCCCAGAGACTTCTGGACCCTAGTTTGAAGAGCCACAATAGTGAAAATTGAAGATTTAGGAAAATTCCTTACTTTCTTTCAACTGTTCCCTAAGGGAACTCCCCTCCGGAGACCTCTAGACCCTTAACTGAAGCTCCACAATAGATTCCAGGGAGATTTCCTTCTTGTCCCCGCCTTTTCTCTTAAGAAATCCTCCTTTAGAGAATTCTATACTCTAGACTGAGGAGCCTCAGTAGTAAAAACTGAAGTTACCCCGAGACTTCCCTAACCCCCCTCTATCCCTTCGTTTGCTATCGATTTTTATTACTGGCTGGGCCTCTAAGTTTCGGTACTTTTCAGTACTAAGAAGAGTCAAAGTTCGTTTCGTGGACACCGTGATACGGATAGAGCACGTGCCCCTGGATTCGGCCACCGGGGTCGCGGTCGAGCTCTGCATCAAGAACCTGGAGTACTCAGACGAGGCTGGTTCGGACCCCTACACCAGTTCGATGGACCCCAGCCAGTCGCAGAAAGGCTATATCGTGTCCGCCTTTACAACAAAACGGTTCTACCTCGAGGGCGTGAGCTTCCACACAGACGAGTTCCCCTCTAGGGCGAGAACGTTCTCGAGAAGCGTCATGACCACCAGCCGGGGCTCCACTCCGGACTCCAAGGTACCCACGGAACCCTAATCCCTCCTAGACCCTCTCGGTTCCTGGTAACTGATGGTGGTTCTCCTTCCAGAACTCCGATGGCCAATTCTCGCCTACACAGAACAGCCAGTCTCTGCCCAGCGTGATTAACAACTTGAGCGAGTCGAACCCCGTGATGTTCGCCAAGCTGGCTGGAAGGCAGGAGATCAGGCTGAAGTTGAAACAGGGGGAGGGTGTGTCTGGTCCGAAGGTAACTAAGACCCCCTTCAGGATGTAGCATAAATGGTTATTGAGGTTGGATAGACAGGTTGACTTGGATACCTGTTTCCAGGTGGACCTGGAAGTGACCCTGGGCTCCTTCACGATGTTCCTGAGTCCGAGACAGGTACACGTGTTGAACGAACTAAGACGCGGCCTCGCCTCACCTGACCTGGAAGACGTCAGCAACGTTCCCCCCAGGCCTTGTGCCGAGAAGCCTATGGCCAACAGTGATTTCAGCCGGGTGGAACGCGAGCTTCTACACCAGATTCACCCCACGCAAGGCCTTAGAACCATGGTAGACCAGAATTTCGAACCTAGCTTAGTCTTTCCTCTTAGACCATTGAAGGTTTTTAAGGGATAGATTCCCCGGGCCCCCCGATAGTTTCTAGGAGACTTCCTAGACACCTTTCCACCATTCTCTTACCCTTTCAGGATCTGCGTCACATGCAGGGATGGTCAACCGCGTCCCTGGACGAGTCGGACAACGAGGACGAGTTCCTCCCGATGCGTGCGCCCGGGGCGCCTTCTATGAACGACTCTGTAACCAGCAACAACATGAGTATGGATGGTAGTATTTCCGTCAGCAGCACCAGCTCCAGGAGTTCCGTGAACATGCCAAAGCAGAAGAAGCACCGGCCGAGCGTGGACGCCGACTCGACCGTGGAGACTTCGCAGTTCCACGTGCGGGTGTCCTCGATCGCGGTGGTTTTGCTGCACGAGGACATCCTGGCGATCGACGTCGAGGGTTACGGACTGACCAAAGCCAGCACCAAACAGATGAAGGCCACCGCCGAAGAGTTCTTCCGGAAGCTTGGCATCTACGCTGCCAGTGGATACGGCAACAAGGATTTCGAGAAAGCTCCCAAGATATTTGTCGACGCATGTCAACTTAGTCACATAAGGTAGTTAGGTCTCGGAAGGTGGTTGGGCCAGTTACTATCCCGCAACTATCCTGACCACGGCATTTTCTAGCCCTAGAAGATGGTTGGGTAGTCCCAGCTGAAGGTTTGAGGTAGATATCCTCCTCAAACTTAAGAGAATAGGACTATCTAGATCTAAAATTTGATCCTCAAAAATGGATTCTTCTTCGATACTAATACCCATATCAGTTTCGAGATTTTCTGGCTACTACTCTTCCATTCAAAGACCTCCATCCTCAATTTCACCCCTCTGAAACTTTCTTCCAGATTACTAGCCGCGCCGCTCATAGTAGAAGGCAGCGAGAAAACAACCGCTCAATTCTCCCAAATATCCGGTAGCCTAACTTTAGCCAGCTTAGAGCTGGTCGAGTGCCTCGTGGACAGCAGCACCTCCGATGCTCAGGGTGGTCCCGCGATGGAGTTCGTCGAGCTGCTTGGGTTCCTCAAAGAGAACGTCACTAGTCACGGGTTCACCAACAAGACGGACTTCCGCATGCGCTTCAAATACACGGAAAAGGCGGTGCGCCTCGCACAGGTCACCAAATTCGCCTATCCCCGCACGGAGATCGAGTGAGTCTTTGGTTCCTAACTTTAGACTCTACCTACAGTCCTTCCCCTCCATTGCAATGTCGCCTTTCTTTTCAGCATCCAACTGGAGCCATGTCAAAGCGAGATCGACATCACCATCGTCGACCGAATATCCGCAGTGCTGAACCCACAGCCAATTTGCACTTACAGCACATCCTCCATTCCGAAAGACACCAGCGTGTGTATCTTGCTTTTTTGTCTGTAGCCTAAGTTTACGTAATTATTTTTGGGTGACTTGAAACTGATGTTGCAGAATCAACAGACACTCTTCTATCAGGCAGTGGAGAGTCCCTCGCTGCCGAGTTCGAGGACCGATGTGAAGTTGTCGGCGGAATGCTGTACCCTGAAGATCAGGTGAGTGGATGTACTGATAAGAAACTGCGAATGGAATACCGAATGGTATCCTAATAAGTGTCACTGGCTAAAGGGAACAAGGTAAACCTCATCTGGGGGCCAGGGCATGAAGGAATAGAAGGTAATGAAAAAGCAGACGCTTTCGCAAAGAAAGGGGCGGAAACCATACCAATAGGCCCTAAAGCTATTTTGCGAGACAATACATAAAGGCAAAACTAAGAAGGAGCTCCAAGAATGGGGAAGTACTCCTTCCCAGTCAAAGGTCACCTAAAAAAATAGGCTTAGTCACTGATGATGCCTGCAAATATTGTCTCAAGGAGATCGAAACAGTTGAACACCTCCTGACAAAATGCGAACCGTTGGTCAACATTAGGCAAATGATCTTAGGGGACTTATTCCCCATTCACGCAGATCTAAGAGTTATTAACTGTAAATACCTTTGGCGTTACTTCAAAAGGATTGGAATATCCTATGAAGTGGCACATATTTCCTGGTATATTAAGGTACCAATCTTCACAGCGTTAAACATGTTCAGATAAGTCATTACCAATCGGATGGACCTTGAATCTTCCTATCTGGGAAGATATCTCCCATGATATCTTAGCATACCAAGGTCCCATCCTCCATATACCAATCCCCATCTAGCTATACAACCCCCACCCACTGGCTAGAGTCCAGAGACTGACTCAGACCTACTTTGCCCAGGTTCCCCATCCCCGACTTGCGCCCCCTACACGATATGAACCGCGTGCCATGGTGGAAGAGGTCCGTGCGTCCGGACTTCATGACCCTGAAGCTTACGGACGCGCAGGTGCACACCTTGGTAGACAGTCGGTTCTCGTACTCCACGCGCCACGAGATTCAGTGTAGGCAGCTTCTGATGAACTACAACGAGTCCGAATCTGACGTACCGATCGAGATCGCCAAGGCCTCGGCCGATGATAAGTTCGATGGCTCAGCGCAGCAAGACGGGGAGGGATTCGGGTGGCCCAGAATCGTCCTGGTGATCTACCCGAAGACCTCGGCTGGACCTCTGGAGGAGAGTTCCGAGGGGGAACCTGAGTCCAGTCTGGAGGATACCCTGGAAAACGCACCCAGGCAACAACCCTCGCCCTTCAGCTCCAAGAGGATCATCCACGAGTCTGATACTCCGCATTCGAAGACCCAAACACAGGATGAGAAGCATCACTCGGAGCACAGGTGGATGGAGCAACATAAGAATTTTTGTTTAGTCAGATGTTATTGGTATTGAGGGAGGTGGATGCTAATTCGAAATTCGGTTTTAGGGAAGGGGAAGAGCTGATAATCCCGGGAAATCGCCAGGAGATTTTGGTTTTTGTTGAGGAAGCGACTAGGAGCTCCAGGGTGCAGATGGATATTAGTCTGCCATGCGCCACTGTGCAGATTCCGTCGAAGCACTTGTACGAGTTGCTGTACAACAGGATAAACACCGATCTCTTCCTCTGGGAACCATCTGCCCCGAAACCGAAGTATATGGGTCACGGGGAAGGTCATGTTAACTTGGACTTCGCCTCCACTCTTCTGCAGGAGTCCATATATCCTAAGTAAGTTTTGATGAGTGCATGAAGCTGATAAAAATGGCTTGAAATTACATCGATAAGCGTAGTTAACCACCAAAAATATGTTGAAACTCCTTAGAATCCCTGTGAAATAATTGAAAATCTCGAGGTTTTGGGAAGATCAGAATTTTGTTGGAAAAACATGAAAAATTTGAAAATCTGAAACTTACACATCAAGATTTGAACTCTTGTCCCTCAGTTGGCAATCCCCGCACTCTACCTCCTGACCCAAGTCAGATCTACCCGACTCCTATCAATTAGCGATGTTTCAATTGGATTTTCGAACTACATCTAGGCAGAAACTAACTATTTTGAGAGAAAAATCAGAACTTCTTTCGAAAAAAACGAAAAAAACTTGAAATTCCGAACCTTCTCCCACCGGGATTTGAACTCATGTCCCTCAGGTGGCAATACCCACACCCTACCTCCTCACCCAAAGTCAAATCCATCCAACCCCCACCAATTACCGACGTTCCTGCTAGATTTTCTGACTAAATCTGACCAGAACTCACCACCCCCAGCTCCTACAAGTTCAGCATGTGCAAAAGTGGGATCCAGTACGACACCGACTCGGATTCAGACGAGGACGGCATCTTCCACTCGATCGCCGAGAAGTCCACCCGGCACCACCAGCAGGACAAGAGTTCGAGTAACGGTCAAAGTAGCGTCGCGGTCACCCTGAGCATCGGCCAGGGTCTGCTGAGCATGTACACCCCAGTGCGGGATTCTTTGCGCAACGTCATCCCCGGGCAGCAGGGGGAGCTGGTGCTCCGGCTGGAGGATGGCGTCATCTTCTCGGTGACGTCGTACAAGGGCGACGCGAATCTCAGCTACATCGCGACGATCGTCAAGCAGGTGGCGCTGTACCAGTGCGGCCTGTCGACGATGCCGGCGCAGACGCCACCGCTGCGCCCGTTCAACAGCGCCATCCCGCGGCATTGTTTGCCGGTGATATACCGTTGCGAGGCAGGGGCGAACGTAGCGCTGAACTCGACGGAGAAGGACATGCTGACGGTGGCGGTCAGGGTGCAGGCGACCCACCAGACGCACCGGATCAAGGTAGGTGGCGCCACCTGTCTTGGTTTTTTTAGATGTGGAGGAGGAGGATTTTTGGGGTTGGGAATTGGAGCGAATTTATTAGGTATAGATCTACGTCGAGATGAAGATTAACATGCAGATCTACATCTCAGACATGTTCCTAATTTTGGACCATCTTTGCAGACTTTCAGAGTGGCGGTGGGAATTCGAAACGCCACACTGATGCACAGGATGTGTTCACCCCAGACATCCTGGTTTACCCAGATGACCGATTGTTTGGACGTGACAGATCATCCGGTGGCTGGGTACTTGCCACCAGGTGTGCTGACGGAGTTGTATCTGCACCTGTGGGACTGTACAATTGATTATAGGTCGGTGTTGATTGATATTCTCTATAACAAATGGTTACAATAATATCAAGGGTAGACAACTGGTATTAATCGATTAATACCAGCCTTGAGACTCGGGCAATTTATTTATTTATGGCGAAGAGTCGTTGACTATCTACAATGCAACGTTACAAATGGCGATCCTGCCAGGGATAATTTCCAAATTTTGGGGAACTACCAACCCCATCTACCAACTTCCCCCTCGTTCCAGGCCTCTATACCTGCCCCTCCGCTCGATGGTCACCCTCGGCAGCTTCAGCGTCTGCAGCAACATCGCCGCCCAGACCAACACCTCCTCCCTGCGGTTCATCGCCGAGGACGTCGGCCTCTTCATCTCCGATCGGTGGGGCAACCTCGTGAACCTGCGCGCCGACTACGTCCGCGTCATGGACCTCGACCTCTTCGACCTCTCGCTCAACCTCAACGACAAGGTCTGCAACAGGATACCCCGGGTGGACCTGCGCGCCAGCAACAACGTGCTGCACATTCGCACGTGCGCGGACTCGGCGCGCGCTCTCACCCAGCTGCTCACATACTTCGCGAGCGACGGCGACCTGGCGCCCAACCCGGAGCACACGGACAACGTGAGTGTCCGCAAGTCCGAGGAAGAAGAGTCGTTGCTCGGCTACGAGAACGTGAGCAGTCTGAGCAAGAGCCAGGTCGAACGGGTCAACAGCCTGATGGAGGAGGCGATGGAGGACACTCTCACCGGGGTCACCGGTAGGTTGGGTTGCGACATCTGTTGTCGATCCATATCTGGGGATGTGGATCCACAACAGATGGATCGAGAACTCAACAATCTAACCCGAACGTCTTCGTAGGCACAGCGACCCGAGTCCGGGACAAAGGCCTGGAGTGCGACAACCAGGTGGAGGTGTTCTTCTTCCCGGACGAGTCGCACCCGGTCGGTCAGCCGGAGCAGCGCGACCTGGACACCGACGAGGAGTTCTGCATTTTGGGCGAGGACGCCGGCATCGGGCTGATGCCGAAGCACGGGGTGCCCGAGGTCCGCTGGCTGTCCGAGGAGTACCTACGGGTGATCGACAACCACTTCGCCGTGCCGCTCGGCAAAACGGACGAACTGAAAGCACCGAAGCACTTCCCGAAAGCCACGGCCACGTACACCCTGTGCGAGATGACCCTGATTTGGTACATGTATGGGGGCAAGGACTTCGGGAACCCGCAACCGGTGACGAAGAAGCACGTGACCATCGATGATGGGTCCATTCAGAGGCACGACAATGCGAATTATGGACGGTAAAAATTGAGTTCGAAGAACAATTAGAACTAGTCTCCATGAAGACGCTTGGGAAGCATTTTGTATTTTTGGTTTTGGAATAAATAATGATTTCCTCTGCATTCATTTAGATCTATCCATTCATATCCAGATCCATTCATATTAAAATCCATGTATATCCATATCCTTATCCATTCAAATCCATATTCACATGTATTAACGAGCATTTTAGACGACTTCGAGAGTTGACGTAAGCATAATTTATCAACTGGATCAACTGGAAATTTTCCTTCCAGAAGCCGTTCGGTGATCGGCAGCGTCGGTTTCAGCAAGGTCGCCCCGAACGAGGTATATTTCGGGAGCGCGCCAAATTCGCCGCGAGCGGCTAAGTACCGCGACGCGCACGACTGGCAGGTCCTCGGCGGCCCCGGTCGCAACCACAACGTCCTGATGGAGCTGCAGCTCAACAAGGTCCGCTTCCGGCACGAGGTCTACCCGGAGACGGCGCCCCAGGCCTCTTGGCAGCGGCTACTTATCGCTGACATCGAGATCCGCGACCGGCTCGCCTCCTCCGACATCAACAAGTTTCTCTACCAATACACCTCCGAGGCGATGCCGAGACAGTCACACGCTAATATGCTGAAGGTTGGAGGCATTTTTTACGGAAAAAGTGCCATTTTTGGGTCTGGGAGATGGCAACTTCTCGGTCATACTTAAGAATCCTCCGGATCAGATTTTTACAACTTATTGGCGGATTAAGGGATACGCCGGCTGTCTGAACGCGGCCACCACACAAACATCCGTTATTTACCACGTGTTCCCCCGAAAAAATTTGAATAACGTCATTTTTTACCGAAAAAGTACCATTTTTCAGGTCTGGGAGATGGCAACTTTTCGGTCATACTTAAGACTCCTCATATATGGATGGATATGGATGGATGGATATGGATGGATGGATATGGATGGATGGATATGG
>JABFPB010007442.1:0-11012 GCA_022817645.1 Ceratoteleas bidentatus | reverse complement strand
GAAAAGCTATCGAAACATTGAAAACTGGCCAGAGCGTTCGAAAAATTAAAAACAAGGTAAGAACGCGCGTGAGACAAAGAAGCGCGATCCGGCTGGCGTGGTAGGATCCAACAGCAGTGAAGGGGAACTATAGCCGCGGCAAACTTCAGATAACAGCCGCGGCTGCAATCTGACATCACTGGCTGCTGGTCGTTTGGGTGCTGATCGATGCGCTGCTGCTCAATGCGCTGCTGCTCATTGCGCTGCTCCTCTAACATTTGTTGACGCTGCAGTTGCAACTCGACTTGCCGCTGTTGCAGCTGTTGTTGCATAGCGTCCAGCAGCTGCGGCTGTTGTGGCTGCGCTGCGGGCAACTGAGCGTTCAGCTGACCAGATCGTCGCTGAAAGGAAGAAATAAATTTTAGAAAAACACATATTCGACATAATTCAAAACAAAAATTGAATATGAGTACAATTGCGAAATATCTTCCGGACAAGTTGGCGTGTGAATGTCCCGTTTTGATACGCGAGTAAATTCGTGGTTTTTGGCTGAGGAAAGGAGTGAAGTGAAGGGCTGGGAGACAGGAACAGCTGCGGAAAGTCTGAGATTGCTATTACAAAAAGAGGTAGTGAGAAAAGAAGGCAAACATAAAATAGAAAGGGTTAAAGATTAAAAATAAGACTAGAATTCTGTGGAGAGCGGAGGGTAGTGGGGTGAGAATAGGGAAGGTAGGAAGGAATGCATAGGTAGAGCGTTGAAGCGTGAGAGACGAGAGGTAGGGATGGAGGGGGTAACACATAAAGTAGAGATGACAGACGTCGCCATTGACACGTCGGAGGTAGAAGGGCAATAAGGGGCAGGGGTGAATAGAGGTAGGTCGAGTAACGTGACAAGGTTGGCAGGTCTGCGGGCCAGTGTGGGTGGTATTAGGGAATGTTCAAAGAGAAAGATAACAGAACCAGCAAAGGATGGATTAGAAAAGGCAATTCTAAATAAAGAAAATAGTGAAGGAGAAGGGGGATGGAGAGATTACATGGTGAAAGAGAACAAGAAAATGCTCGGTCAAATTGAAAAGATGATGGAAATTTTCCTCTTCGAACCATGTAATCACATAAATACGGTGATTACATGGTTCGAAGAGGAAAAGGAATCGAGGGAGAAAGAGATGAAAGTAATGAGAAAGCAAAAGAGGGAATTTGAGGAAAGGATGGAAGAGTATATGGCGGATTTGGAGAAAAACAGGAAACGGGAAAAAGAGAACAATGAGATAAGATTAAATTTAGAAGGCAAGTGGGCGGAAGAGATCCGTGATATGGTGAGGTGGATAGAGAATAAGGGAAGAGAGGAAAGGAAATTAAATATGATGATATTCGGATGGGATAGAGAAGGAGAGGTGAACAAGAAAGCGGTAACGAATTAGCTAAGAGAGAAAATAGGTTGGGAGGGGGGAAGGAGAAGGTTGAAAAGTCAGGAGAATAGGTAAAGGGGAAAAAATGATATTAGTAAGGTTGGTCAACTGCGAGGAAAAAGAGAAGATTATGGTAAAGAAAGCTAGATGGAGAGGGGGAGCATTTTTATCAAACATAACAGAACAAAGCGTGAAAGAGAAGTACAGAAGAAAATTACTGAGCGGGCCAAGGAGGAGAATAGGAAAGATATAGAGGTTAGAACAGGGTGCAAAAAGCTACGGATTGACGGAGTAGAATGGATATGGGATAAGGAGGAATGAAAAGTAGTGAGGAAATATTGAGGAAGAATAAATGGTTAGGGTTAAGTTTAAAGGTAGTAATCTGGAATGAGGCAAGGATTTGGAATAAGTATGCTGACTTTTGGGAATACATAAGGGAGTTTATTATTATCGGATTTATAGAAACATGGTTAGAAGAGGGGAGATGGATGGAGAATAGCTTGAGAAGGCTACCGAATGAGTTTAACTAGAAGACGCAAAAGGCAAACAGAAAGTTTACGAGAGGGAGGACAAGAGGGGGATGTTGCTAGAGATCAGAAAAGGGTTAAGATGAAGGAAGTGGAAGGTCATATTAGGAGAAACTAAATGAGACACTTGGACATTTGGTATAGTTTACAACAGAGAAGGTAACAGGGAGAAGTTGCAGGAATTGGAGAGTTGTCAGAAGAAAATGAGGAAAACTGTTTATAGATAAGGAGATTTTAACGCGAGGATAGGAGTTTTAGGAGAGGTTAAGGAGTGGAATAGAGGAGTAAATAGGAAGTCGATGGATAAAATGGTATATAGAGAGGGAACATGTCTGATGAAAGGTGGATGAGAGAGGGATCATGATCGTGAAAGAGAGATGACATAAAAGGTAGGGGCACAGAAGGGAAGGTAAGCAGAGACATTCGGATACAGCAGTGGGGGAAAAAGGAAGTGGAAAGGTTCAGAGAGAAGGAAGAAAAGATAGTATGGAATGTAAACGAGAGAGGAGCGATGGAAGAAATTGAGCGAGATAATAAAATGAGTAAGGAAGAGCGACTGTGTAGAAAATTGAAAAGTGAACTGAAAAATGTGGCAAAAAAGGGGAAGATGAAGAGAAATTGACGAAGTTGAGAAAATAATACAAAGAAAAAACGGCAGTGCAAAAAGAGAGAGGTTATTTGCAACGCTGTAGGAGAGAGAGAAAAGATAGTGAAACGGCGAAAAGCAGAGAGAGATATTGTAGGAGTTGTGGGTGGTCACGGGAAGGGATAAGGCGGTTGAGAGCAGAAGGGGTGAGGGTAGAAGATGTATTGCTGGAAAGAGATGAAGAGGTAGAGATACAAAAGAGAATCAGTGATATAGAATGGTCAAGGTGTAATAGTACTTTTTGAAAAGTAAGAGAGATAGGTTTGCCGAGGTATATAAAAGAGGGAGAGAACTGCAGGAAGGAAGGAATCAGAAAAATAGCCAGGGTTGGATGTGGGAATGTACGGTGGGGAAATAGGTATTGAATGAGAGCAGTAGAAAGAAGGTGTAGAACATGTTGAAGGAAAGAGAAAACAATGCAGCACATATTGTATGAATGCAGTAGAATGAGAAACACATCTGTAATATAAATTTTTTACTTACAGTTTTTGGAGGCATGGTTGCAAGAGTCTGACCGGAAGGAGCTGACCTGAAAATAGAAGATAATTATTGTTAAAACCAGGGTTGGAAAAATCATGATTATTTTCAAAATAATAAAATGAATGGTTTTTTGTATTAAAATTATATTTTTTTCTCAATTGTTTGCTTTCTGAAATCATGCATAATTATTCTTAAGTAATACATATAATGGTAATGAAATATGTATACGGGACCAATTTCAGTTCATATGTAATTAATGTAATAGTGCATAAATGACGGATAATAGTATATTATTCAACGAGTGACGAAGTCACGAGTAAGAAAAGAGATAACTTTTCCCACCAGTGGGAAAAGAGACAACTTTTCCCATCAGTGGGAAAACTTAACTCTTTTCTCAAAATTTGAATTAATTTCTCCAAATTAGATAATATCAAATTATATTCTACATAAGTAGTATACATGTTATATCTTTAGACAAAATAATGTCACTTTAATGTTGCTAAATAATTGTCGAAATTGTCAACATAATAATTGCATTAAATACATGAAATCCAGGTCTTCAGAATACAAAATGTAATCATTAAATGAATGATGAATTATCATAGAAGAAGATAATTCATCTTTTAATGATTTTATATTTCTAATATGACTTTATATCATATTAGAAGATCATATACATTGAGAATATAGTGGAGCTTTGGAAGCTCTACTGCGACGCGCATGGCAAGCGCCGACGATTCGTTGGCATTTCTCAAACTCCACGGTGACGCTTTTAATCTTTTAATGATTTTATATTTTGTTCTCTGAAGGCCAAGATTTCATAAATTTGATATAATTACTTTTTTGACAATTTTGTAAATTATTCAACAATAAAAATGTAAACAATAAATTATTGAACAGTAAAAATGTAAAGAATAGTTGTTGACTTTCCAGAAAACGTTTTTCGGAGTTGATATGATAATGTTTAATAGGAATGTTTAGAGTTAAAATTAAGGTCCAAATTAGATAACATTAAATAATATTTTACATATGTTGTATACATGTTATATTTTGAAAAAAATGTCATTTTAATGTTGCTGAATCTTTTTCGAAATTGCGTAATTATTTATATATTCAATTAATGCATTGAGGTGGATTCACCTATTACATAGAGTTTGTTTAGTACAAAATATGATTACATAGCTCAATTACATAGCACAACACTTTTGCACAATTAACACGTTTCCACACGGAGTATCCCGACTTCCTAGTACTTCCACTCCAAGCTACTCAGTCCACCTGGAGTGGTTTCCCAGTAGGTTAGGGCCCCCTTTTCTCGCTGTCACTGGTTGTGGACGTCTATATAGAGAGGACAAATGCACTCATCCTCATGCAGGCTTGTAGGAAGTGGAACAGTTTTCTGCAGTCCTCTGACTTTTCCAACTGCATGGTCTGGGGGTAGGGCATGTCGAATGATTCGCGCAGGTTCACGTAGGCCGCACAATGTCCCAGGATGTGCTGCAACGACTCTGGAACGCCTTCGTCGCAGGCCAGGCAGGTCTCCTCAAGGTTAACTGAGTACTTAAACTGGTTGGTTTTCACAAAGAGGATCTCTTTTCCTGATAGACTCAGTTGGGCAAGAGCTCTTGCAAATGGGAGCGGCATCCTCAGCTTCAAGTAATTTTCGCAGTTTATCTGTTCCAGGTTCTTAAAGTTTATGTAGTTCGGGTTGTAGGAAGAGTTGCGTGCCCTCTGAACATCCTCATTGAAGGTTCTGGTTGCCAAGGTGGCCCAAATTCTCGCCCAATCCACGTTTGTCGCGGTCGGAGTTTCTAGCACATCTTCAGAGCCGTAGTTCTGCAAGAGAGACTTCAGCTGGATATACCAGTTGTATTTTAGTTTTGGATTGACAACGTCATGTTCGATTAACCAGTTCAGGCATATTTTGGGGTAGCGATTGGATGGCATGGTTTTCAGTTTTTGCCAGTATTTCAATGATCTCGTTAGGACTACACTGCTCAGTTTAGTGCAGCCAGTTTCCAGACGAAGCATATAAGCAGGTGTTCCTTTCGAAAGGGTCAGGAGTTGCTTGAAGAAGTGGGCTTGAATCCTGTCAACATCATCCAGATGTCTCAATGCCCATATGCTGGAGCCGTAGATAAGAGTCGATGACACTACCGCACAGAAAAGCTTCAGCCGAGAGTCCAACGAATCCGTCTTGGTCCGACGCAGTACCGAAGAGTCCGGATCTAGTAAAGGGTACACCCAGATATGTGTAGTTATCTACAATATGAAGTGCCTGGCCTCTGAACTTGATTGTTCTGAGTTTTTTCGTTCTTCCTCCTTTATGGCATATCAATATCTTTGTCTTGGATGTATCGAATTCAAGCCCGTTTTCTGATGAGTAGAATTTCGGAGCAACACCAACTGTCTGGGGTCACGCCATTCCACTGGATTTCAACAAATAGCTTCTCCAAGGCAAGGATACCGTTGGGTGATAGGTTTTTCAGGAAGCTGTTGCCAATACCATCAGGTCCTGGGGCTTTATTTGGCTTGCTGTTTCTCAGAGCGCGGATTATTTCATCTCTGGTAATCTGGGCATCTAGGTATGAGTGTCTGGCATTGGTTCCTGAGGGACATCAAGCATCTGTTGGTAGAAGGTTTGCCTGGTCTCCGTTGGGATAGGACAATTGGGGCGAGGTTTGCGATTGAAGAATTAAACTGCTTTCCAGTATTCGTTGGGGCACTTAGCATTCGAGATTGATTCACGATATGCTTTTAAGTAGTCTCTTGTTTCTAATTGTTCCAACATAAACTCTTTATGCTGAGTTACTCCTATGGCGCCGGTCTTCTTCCACTTTCTCCGTTTTCCATTCAAAATTTTCTTTGCTGATTTGCATTCCTTGTCGTATCATTTCGCATCAGAACCCGCTGTATTTTTCTTTTTCTGATTGGTGCACATTTCGAGTTTATGGGCAGTTTCCCTCATTGCTTGTAATATTTGGTCGTTTTGCAGGTTTACCTCTTGCAAGTCTGCAAACACCTTTTCACTCAGTATTTCAACGTATCTATCGGCTTTCTCAGCATTCCAAATTAATCTAGTAGTGGTAGCGTGATTGACATCAGGGTTATCCAGCTGCTACCCTCTCTCTGTGTCGACCCAAAGAGTTAAGCATACACGGAAATGATCCGAAGAGCCGACTTCTAGGACTGAAAAGTCTTTTACCTCATGAAATCCCTGTTGGTTTATCCAGACCTGGTCGATGGTGCTGGCTCCTCTCCCGGAAACGAATGTGAATTGTCCAGGGTTATCAGAGAGTGTCCTGTCGTTCAATAGCGTGAGACCTACTTCTTCAAAGTTTTCCACAAGGTTTCGACAGTTTGCGTTGATGATGTCACCGTTTCAAAGTAGTCTCCATCTAGTTGGTTGAGTAATCTACTCTCGCATTGGTATCGCCCCCCACTATCAGGGAACAGTCGTAGAGGTCAATGCAGTCTCTCACTGAAACCATAAGGAGCTCAATTCTGTGTTCATAAAATGAGTCTCTGATATACAGGTCAACAAAAATAAAATCACGTTCATCAATTGTGCAATGTATAATAATCCAATTCACATCAGTTTCAATTATTTCGACATAAAAAACTTTGTTCTTATCGTATAAAATCAGGAGTCCGCCGCTTGCACGTCCCAGAGAATGCTCCTTCACAGCCGGGCTGAAGACTAAGCCGTAGTGATCTTGAAAATATTGCGGTAGTTTTGTCGGTTCAAAACACAACCAAGTATCGTTCAGACAGTGCCGCTGCCTCAAAGTACATTAACAGGTCTTCTGAATCTAAATTATATAAGTTATTCATCCCATGAATATTCCAAAAGGTACAGTATAATTCAGTTTGCCCACTTACATCATTCCCCTTGATTGGCTTTCTATTTGAATCAGGAGTATAAGTGTATCTGCTACTGGACTGATAAGTGTTTCTCGACCTGTCTGTCGGAACTTCAGGAAGATCCAGCTGGTCAGGTCCAAGGAGACTCGTTGGTCGTGCTAACCTCCTCAACGCAGTGGATTTTTGGGTGTCTGGCAGCACCTTTTCAGCTGGCATTGGACTCCATCACTTGGTCTGATGGAGTAGGTGTGTCGACTGCCATTGCATAAGTTTTTGGTGGGATGGGAGCATCGTCGGTTGTTGAGCCATGTTGGATATATTCCCGAAAGGAATTTTTCGCATTCGCGGTCACTGTTGAATTAGTTGGCTGTTTTGCAGGGCGTCCTCCCTTCCTCACGAACGATGATTTGTCGTCTACGTAGCCAGGGCTGCGTTTCCTCTTCAACGGTGAGTAGAGAGTTTTTTTTGGTGAGTGAGTGAAATGGTGGAGCCGTTTTCATGGTGGTGTGAGCGACGTTGTCGACGGAGGTTGCCTCCGGATCCTCATGTTTTTCTTCTGTCCTAGGGACAGAAGAGCTCCTAGATAAGTCTCTCTCCTCCCGATGTACGTAGTCCCAATATCGTTTGGCCTCTTCGAGTGACATCCTCTTTCCCTCTATGGTGACAAAATTGCTTCTGGCCTCCGCATCGAACCCGTCCTGCCTAAATTCATTTGCAATTTACGGCGTAAAAGCCTCTCTTCACGGGTCAAGTTGTAAGAAAATCGGATTGGTGATTTCCAACTATCTCTATTTTGAAATAATTCGTGTTTGTATTGTATTAACGTGAACGTAATAAAAATTGGACGTCTGTCACCCGCTTTACCTATCCTAGTTATCGCTTCCACACATCTGGAATCAAAGAAGGGTATAATGACCGAGTGCAGATTGTAAACAGCATCTCGGAGCCCGCGACCATAAAGCGATCTAGCATCAAACCCAAACAAAACGACGTTGCATTGTTGAATATGGGCGCTAATGTCCATCATGATATTTTTCAAACTAACAATTTATCACTCAGTAGCACAATTTCACCTGCTGCCTCGTTGTGTTTTCGTTCACATTCTCTGGCGTTTGTCACCACACTTTCTTCGATAGATTTGAGGGAGTGCAGCATTTCTCGATTATCGCGCACGTCTGTTGCTATTCTCTCCAACATCGCAAACAGTTCGTCTTCTCTGGAGTGATCACTCATGATAATGCAAAATCACTCTGGTGGACTTGGATAACCAGTGGAATAAACAATAGCCACGTTAAATTCACAAAGGCACGTAACGTGAATCCGCGACCACTCGAGAATTGCCGAATCAGAGAAAAACACGTCCGACCTCGTCGGCCACCAAAACAAGACTCCCAACGTGATAATAACAACTGTTGATATATTATTGGAAAAGTACGACACGTGCATAAGATGTTGACATTTTTCAAGCACATAAATAGCACATAATTCCATTGACATTTTTTTAAAACCAATTATTTGTCATTAAGTGATGACCACGTGATAAATATAATTCTTGATATCTTCGGAAATGTACGATACGTGCAAAACGTGTTGACATCTTGCAAGCACATAATTAGCACATACTTTTAGGTAAAATTTTTTTTTCGATTCAATTTATTTTTCATTAATTGATTACCAGGTGATAATAATAATTCTTTAAATCAAATGGGAAATGTTTGGTGCGTTCAAAACTTGTTGATCTCATGAAAGTACTTAAATAGCACATAATTCCAGTAAACATTTGTCCGATTACAGTCACTTTTAATTAATTTATTACCACATGATAATTAAAATTTCCAAACAGTGAGGACTGTTTCAATGAGGACATTGAAACAGTCCTCATTACGTAACTGGAAATGTAAGACGCGTTCATCAGATTAAATTCTTGAAAGTACTTAAATAGCACATAATTCCAGTAAACTTTTTTTCGATTCAAGTTACTTTTAATTAATTCATTATTATAAAAATTTCCTGTATTATAATATTCCTTACTATCTAAGTGGAAATGTAAGCCACGTGCATAAAATAACCGCTTGAAAGCACATAAATAGCATATAATCCAGTAAACTTTATTTTTAATTAAAATTATTTTTCATTAATTGATTACCATGTGATAATGAGAATTCATTAATATCTAATCCCAAATGTACAATGCGTGCAAAACTTTTTAACATATTGTAAGCACATACTTCCAGTAAACTTTTTTTCCGATTAGAGTCTTAATTAACTTTTAATTGATTTATTACCACGTGATAATTAAAATTTCCTATATTAAAACAGTCCTTACTCTCTAACTGGAAATGTAAGACGTGCATAAGATGTTGATTTCTTAAAAGCACATAAATGGCACACATTTCCATTAAAAGTTCCTTTCGATTCAAATTATTTTTCTTTAATTGATTACCACGTGATAATGAGAATTCTTGATATCTATTCGGTACGATGCGTGCAAAATATACTGATGTCTTGAAAGCACATAAATAGCACATAATTCCAAACTTTCTTCCAATTAATGTTACTTTTAATTAATTTCTTACGACGTGATAATTAAAATTTCCTGCATTATAACAGTACTTGTTATCTAACCGGAAATATAAGATACATGCATAAGATGTTGACATCTTGAAAACACATAATCAGCACATAATTTACCCTTGCAAGGAAAAATTTTTTTTCGTAACTTGGAATACCGAAATACTACATACATTACATATCATTTTGGGAGGGAGGGAGCCTCTAGGGAGGCCCCTGAGCACTTAAACTTCGTCCATTATACTCATCCCCCCATCGCCGCGATCAGGAAGCCCACTGCTTCCCGTCTCACGTTTACTCAATCTCAGGTCCAGCCACTCTGCCAGGGTGGCTAGACCTGTAATGCTCTGTTGGCGCATGGCCCCGAGTTGGGGCATGCTGTACCCAAAGCCCTGCTTCTGGCTTACGTGAGTGCAGGGCACTCTGTTATTTCTACAGTGCCCTGTAAGGAGCCCTACGACATTCCTCAGCTGTTTTCTACTAAGTTTCCCGACCATGGCCACGAACTCAGACCAGAGCCCCTCACCAATCAGCGGCTCGGCCTGTCTCGCGGTTGAGTCGTTCCACTTCTGTTCCAGCCCAGTCCAGTGTGCCTAGGTGCCCACATGAGAGGGACCTTGGCCCTCCGGCTGAGTTCCTCAGTAGCCAATCTGCACTTACTTGTCAGGGCAGATCTGTGCACTACACCGCTAGCGCCCCAATTGCTGCCCCGCTGTCCGAGCAGATCGTTATCTTTCCCTTCCATCGAGAGAGAAGGACCATCCAGGGCCCTGGGACGTTTCCCTGAGACCTATGATGAGATCATCAATGGAAGATTCAAAGGGTCGCTGGCAACTGGGGCCCCCTCATTGGTAGCCACCTTCCGCCCACATTCTCCTTTCCTCCGTCCGTCTGGGTCCCCGTCGTCCTTCGACTTCGGAGGCCCCAGAGTTTGGGAGTCCTTTATCGAGGGCCCATCAGTTATCATGGCCTCATGCGACTGGGTAGCCGAGCCCACAGGTAACTGTGAGTACTCGGAATGCCCAATCGTAAATTGTCAAAGTTCCCCTGTAAGGAGTCCTCCTCAATGGGCTTAGGTAATGCTGGTTTGCGACTAGGTAGCCGAGCCCACAGGTAGCTGTGAGTATTCGGAATCCCCAGTCATAAGTTGTCGAAGTTCCCCTATAAGGAGCCCTCCTCAATGGTCTCAGCTGATACTGATTTCGTAAACAGGATGATACCACCCCAGACAGAGCCTGTTGCCTGGGGGGGGGGGGTTAAGGGCATATTCACAACACGTCAAACGCCGGCGCTCCAACGCTCGACGTTTGCTCGTTTCCAAATAGGAATCGCCGGCGCAAAAACGCCAGCGCCCGACGCACCGCGAATCCGCCCTAAATTCTCAGGGAGGTAGCCCGGTATTCCTGAGGTACCGAACGTTGAAATAATTTTGTCTATCATTCAATAACAAATTATAAACATATAAATTTATTGACGGGTAAAAAGATTCTCACATCAAATCAAACGCAATATATTTTTTACACACATTCAGTCATC
>JABFPB010007441.1:0-11014 GCA_022817645.1 Ceratoteleas bidentatus | reverse complement strand
GTTTTGTTTAAATTTTGAGAATTTCTAAACATGTTTCGACGAGTCACTCTATCTGAACATGTTCTAAACATGTTCAAAAATTATCTGCAATTGAAAAAAATTGAAAACCAATCTCCAAATGCTCGAAACTCCCAAACAAAGAATTCCGACCTCAAGAACCGAACCCCAAAACCGTTTTTCCACCCACTTCACTCAACCCAACGTGAAATTAGATCCACTTTGCACCGTGCTCTGCCATAATCCTATCTTCCATAATTTTATCGCGAGAAAGCCCGCAGCTCAAATCCAATCTGGGCCCCCACTTTTATTCATTGTAACTGTTACCACCACATTGGGCATCATACTTCGGCATCGTCCGATCAAACACGCTCTTTCGCGGTCAGCGACTTATTTATAAAACATGCGTCGCCCCGGCCCGATCATCACAATGACACAATTATTCCGAGATAACGCGCTGTTTGGTCTGCCGGCTTGATTTAAGTTACATCTTCATGTCGTCCGCCGGGCTTGACCCGACGTGAAAGTCGGTGTGGCCCGTCACCCGATACCTTTTGGCGACACGTTTTCGTCGTGGAAACATGTGTTTTTCGGCCGCCAAACATTATTTTTGTCATTTTTTAAAATTCTTCTTCGAAAGAGAAAGCTTGTTGATCAAACCTTCTTTCTAAAGTTAGACAATTCAATTTTTTTATTTTTATAAATTTTTCAATTTTTAGAAATTATTTTAATTTTTAGAATTTTTTTATTTTTGGAAAATATTTTAATTTTTAATAATTTTTTTTAATTTTAAATGTTATATAATTTTTTAATTACAATTTTAATTACATTTGTTAAAAATTGTTTTTAATTTTTTGAATATTTTTTAATTTTTTAAAATTTGTTTTCAAAAAATTTAAACAAGTTAAAAAAAACGGTTCACAAGTTAAAAAATTTTTTTAAACTTGTTTTTAATTTTTTCAATAATTAATAAATTATTTAAAAATTGTTTTTCATTAAAAAAATGTATATATCTTTTAAAAATCGTTTTCAATTTTTAAAAAATATTGTTTGAAGTTTTACTCCGTAAATTTTTATACAATTTTTTAAATAAAAATATGGTTTTGCGCCCCAGTTCCCAGAACACGCGTTTCGCGCATTTAAATATGAATGCCGGTTACGCGAGACAACGAGCTGTGGATTCGGCCTCGTTATCTCGGTAACGAGGCGACGTAAATTATCATGTTAAACATCGACGCGGGCGCACAAAGGGCCGCGCGATAAAGGAAAGGAAACCGACACCTCGTTCGTTTGATTTGGCATTGTACCGGGAAAGAGATCGGGAGCTATTCAAACACACGATTCCAAGGCTTCAGGTGTCGTGGCCGCTCGAGCGGAAGAACGCCGATTTGCTGACATGTCACCTCTTACCGGAAAAAAGTGCTTGTTGTCCCCCAAAACGAGAGTTTTGTCAGTAGGTAGCAGCGTTACTTAGCAGAAATCCCACGAAAAATAGGCGTGAAACATTTCTTCTACGATTTCTAACGAGGAAAACGATTTGTTTTTCATGCCTTGAACCTGAAAATACGATTTTTTTAAAGTTCGAAGAGGAAAAGGTTCGATTTAGGTAATTGGAACCTATTCTGAACCCATTTGAACCTAGTCTAAATAAATGTGTCCTATTTCGAACCTATTCTCAATTCACCTAGACCAATCGTAACCCAATTAAAACCTGTTCCGAAACTACGAACCGATTTTCGACCAATTGAAACCTAATTGAACCTAATCCAACCTGTTCTATAGTAAAATTCTCGGATTCTCAACCTATTCCCATCTTAAACCTATTTCTAAAACCTATTCTCCATTCAGTCGAACCCATTTTCAATCTATTTATTACCTTCATGAACCCATTCTTAACTAACATTTCCGATTCTCAACCCATTCCCAATTTAAACTTACTTTTAAACCAACTAAAACCTATTCCCAATATATACGAACCTATTCTCCACCCATTAGAACCTTTTCTCTCAATCTAAACCCAATCTCAATGCCAATTTGTTAAAACAAATTCTTTAAACACGAAAAACCTAATCCCAACTATAACCCTATTCTCAACCGATGCAAACCCAATCCCAAAATAAGAAAAACCCATTCTGCCTTTTTCGTAGTACCATTTCTTTATTTTTCCCAAAGTAAAAAATTGTCTTTTCTCGCCACACCACGTGCCCCCAACGAACTTTTGAGGAATTTCTTCGAGTTCCCTCGGTTCCCACTCAAAAACAAATGGCTCGTGGAAATTATGCGCGTACATCTGGAAAATCGGCCGCGTCCTGCATAAACAGACCCGAACGTGTCGGCCATGTGGCGCGAGCGTCGTTTCACGCCGAGCGCTGCGACTCGGGGATTAAGGCGCGCGCGAGCGCGGCATCTTTGAAAATCATTCGCGTGTGCGCGAGGGGCCCGGGGCGGACTTATATGGAAGCTTGTCGACAATGACGTTCGCGGATACGAGCTCGTTTTCTGTGACAAACGTAACGTCGCGTCCCGGAAAGCGTGTTTCACTTTGTCGCACGAAAAAAGGAACAACGCGAGCCCGACCGCGCTGGAATTTCGACATTTTTTCGCCTTCGGCCGATCGCTCGGTTCTGGGACGACTCGAGCCGATTTTCGTCCGATTCGAACCCAATCTCGAGTGATTTTACATTCCTTCAGTTTGGGTTCGACGTGACTGAAAATGTCGATTTGTTTAAGAATAGGTTCGAATTAATTGAAAATAGGTTCAAATGGCTCGAGAATAGATTCTAATGGCTCGAGAATAGGTTCGAATGGCTCGAAAATAGGTTCGAATGAATGAGAAAAAATCCCATTGCTTCAGATTGGGTTCGACATGACTGAAAATGTCGATTGGTTTAAGAATAGGTTGAGAATGAATTTAAAATAGGTTCAAATGGCTCGAAAATAGGTTCGAATGAATGAGAACAAATCCCATTGAGTTCGAATTTCTTGAGATTGGGTTCGACAGGATTGAAAATGTCGATTGGTTTAAGAATAGGTTGAGAATAAGTTCGAATGAATTGAAAATAGGTCGAGAATGAATTCTAATGGGTCGAGAATAGACTCGAATGGTCGAGAATAGGTTCAGATGGCTCGAGAATAGGTTCAAATACCGCGAGAATAGGTTCGAATGGTCAAGAATAGGTTCAAATGGCTCGAGAATAGGTTTGAATGGCTCGAGAATAGGTTCGAAAGAATGAAAACAAATCCCATCGAATTCAAATTCCTTCAGATTGGGTTCGACATGACTGAAAATGTCGATTGGTTTAAGAATAAGTTGAGAATAGGTTCGAAAGAATTGAAAATAGGCTCAAATGGCTCGATAATAGGTTCGAATGGTCGAGAATAGGTTCAAATTACCCGAGAATAGGTTCAAGTACCTCGAGAATAGGTTCGAATGGTCGAGAATAGGTTCAAATGGCTCGAGAATAGGTTCGAATGGCTCAAAAATAGGTTCGAATGAATGAAAACAAATCCCATCGAATTCCAATTCCTTCAGATTGGGTTCCACATGTCTGAAAATGTCGATTAGGTTAGGAATTACACCGATTCAATCGAGATTAGGATTAAAATCCTCAGGAATACCTTAGAATAAACTAAAAATCGGGAATAGGAATGGGTTCAAATAGTCGAAGCCAAATCCCAACGGGTTCAAACCTTCAAACTGGGTCCAAAAAATTGCGAACCTATTCAAATCTATTCACCCTAGTACCAATGATTCCAACCCAACAAATTTCTCGAGCAATTGACCGGAAACGATCGCTCGCCGATAACGATCGATCGGCGCCAATGGTCGATTTGAGACGCAGGTTGGGCAAACGAAAAAAACAACCTGAACCGTCGTTTGCGCCGATAAGCCGCGCTCATAAATAATTCCCGGTACGCGTGTGCGTGGATCGTGCGTCGATTCCGAAATCCGAGGGTCGCGCGCATGCGCGCATAAATTGGCGATCGCAAAAACGCCGCCGCGAATCGCGTTTTTGCGTTATGAGCTATCGCCGTGTGCTAATGAAGACGTCGCCGGGACGGACCGCTTTCTCATTTGAATGCGGAATGCCGTCGCCGGGCGACCAATTGCCGAACTCGTTCCGCCGAGCGAAACGCGTGGGTCGTCGACTCGCGCGTATCGGCGCGTTTGTCATGACGCTCGAGCGGACAAAAATGCGATCGCGCTTATCGCGGCTGATCTGAGCGCGATCGGTCAGATCTAACCGGAGTCGATAGACGCGCGTTTTTGTGGTCGCTCGATTGGCTCAGCCGTTGCGTCAGACAGAAAAAGTCGGAAACGAGTCGAAAAAGTCATGAAAAGGACTGGATAAGCCCAGTAATGGGTACAGATTTTGGGTCGAAAATAGACTGTGATAGGTTGAGAATGGGTTCTAGTAGTCTCAGAAGAAGTTTTAATAAGTTTAGAATAGGTTTTAATGTGCTAAATGGGTCGATAATAGTCTGATAGGTTGAGTGTAGGTTCTAATAGGTTGAGAACAAGGTGAATGATTCGAGAATAGGTTTTAGTAGGTGAAGAATAGGTTCTAAGGCTTCAGGATAGGTTCTAACAGATTCAGAATAGGTTTTTATATCCTAATGGATCAAGATTAGTTTTCGGAAGGTTAAGTATGGGTTCTATTGGGTTCTAATAGGTGCAGAATAGGTTCTAATAGGTTCAGCATAGATTCTAATAGGTTCAAAGTAGGTTTTTATATCCTTAATGGATCAAGAATACGTTCTGATAGGTTGAGAATGGGTTCTAATAAGTTCAGAATAGGTTCTAACAGGTTCAGAACAGGCTCTAATAGGTTCAGCATAGATTCTAATAGGTCCTGAATAGGTTTGTATATCCTTAATGAATCAAGAATAGGTGCTGATCGGTAGAGAATGGGTTCTAATGGGTTCTAATAGGCTCAGAATAAGTTTAATAAGTTCAGAATAAGTTTTCATGCTCTAAACTTGTCGATAATAGTCTCTGATAGGTTGAGAATGGGGTTTAATAGGTTGGGAATGAGTTACATGGTTCGAGAATAGGTTCTGATAGGTTCAATATAGGTTCTTATACGTTCAGAATAGGTTTTTACATCCTTAATGGATCAAGAAAAGGTTTTGATACGTCGAGAATGGGTTGTAATAGGTTCTAATAGGTTCGGTGCAGGTTCTAATAGGTTCCATTAAGTTCCAATAGGTTCAGAATAGGCTTTCAAATCCTTAATTGCTCAAGAATACGCTTTGATAGGTTGAGAATGGGTTCTAATAGGTTCAGGAAAGGTTTTAATAGGTTCAGGATAGGTTCTAATAGGTTCAGGATAGGTTTTAGTCATTAGAAATAGGTTTGGATACTTCGACTAGTTCGAAAATGGGTTTCCATGTTGAGAATAGGTACCTAAACCAACCTATTATACTTTCAATCCCAAAATAAAAATTCCTCAATCCTCTCGGCTCCCAAACCAAAACAGTTTCACCTCAACACCCTTTCTCATCATAAACAGAAAGTTCGCCTACACCCAATCTGACCGTAAACAGAAAGTTTGTCAACACGCAAAAGGTAAACAAACACTCAAAGTCGCGCGAGTTTCTAACGTATTACGTTTCGTTTTCGCGACAAGAGTGTCCTACGAGGGAGGGGGCGAATGGCCGAGGAATCCGCTTATCTGGTGGCGTCGGCCGAAAAGAGGGGGGCCTCGAAAGCTCAAACAAAGCCCAGGATCGTACAAAGGCAATCTCGCGCGCGCGAGCGAGTTTGTTGATTGAAAGATATACAAAGGCACGTGGCCGGTGCACCTGTGGCAGCCCTGTGTAGACACTGGGCTGCCTTAACCGATAGAGCAAATGTTGTTCCCGCGCAAACAACCGGCCGCTTGCTTCATTTAAACTCACTCGTGGCTCGAGTGTACCGACAATTTGCTCGCGCATGTTTGCATATTTGCCGCCGAAACAAAGCGGCGCAGACCGATAATTTTGGCTCGTAAAGTCGGCCTCGGAAGGGGAAGGAGTGTGTCCCGTTGAGGAATCCAGAATGGAATCGATGCACCCAAAGGAATTGACTGTAAAACCCAGCAAACGAAAACCATTAGAAACCATTACCCTAAGGGAACACATCGGTTGAATCAACGTTGATTCAACATTGAATCGGTTGAATCAACGTTGATTCAACATTGAATCGGTTGAATCAACGATGATTCAAAGTTGATTCAACCCTGTGTTCTCTTAGGGTAGGTTTGCCATAGAATGAATGAGGTTTCTGACCGTTTTACTATTTAATCTTCGTACATTGAATTGGTTACGTCCAATTAACCTATAATTCTTGTCAGAGAATCTTTAATACACTCTGAAACACTCTGAAAAAATCTCAGTACCTCTGAAAATCTCTGAAAATCTCTGAAAATCTCTGAAAATTTATGAAACAATTGGGGGAGTTTCAAGAAACATATGGGGTAGAAAGTCAATCAAGATTTTTTAGGCACAATGAATGGCCCGGATAAATTGGTCCCGAGACTTTCTCTCGGTTCTCGAGACGTTTTCTCAATGCCACGGAACTTTCTATAACTTTTCGAGCTTAATCTTGGGAGGAAGGAGACAGATTTTAGGGGGTGTTTTAGGAAGATAGAATTTCACTGAATTTGGAAATTCGGTCGACTCTCTTTAGATCTTCAAAAAATCATTAAACTTGAACTCTAAGTCTAGGACATCTTCAAAACCATCAATTTCTTTTCCATTTCCATAAAAATGATTTTAACCAAACCTAACCTCAAAAAAGTCTTCCAACTACAAAGTTCCAGGCTCCTTCAGACCAAATAACCAAACTATACATTAAATAATTCCCTCCCAACCAGTTTCTGCTACTTTTTCAGAGATTCGACAAAATTGAATTCGGTTCCAACTCAAAGTCCCAAATGTCTCCTTTTTCACCTCGTTCGTCCTAACGGTATCCTCCGGTGAAATTATAATTTGACAAATATTTTGTCCGCGCGGCAATCCCCCTTCGTAATTATGACCTCGCTGAAACGCGTTCCTTTTTCGGTGACTCAGCGCGATGCGCCACGGCGATATCGTTTTGTCCGCTCGCGCGGTAATGTCTGCGTTTACAGTTAGGTCCCGCAGTTGCCGAGTCCCTTAATTGCTCGACGCTCGCGATAAAGAAATCAAACGCGTCATCCGGCCGAATTCGAATTCCCGCCGCTTGGGGGCGCGCGAAGCGCAGTTTCATCAAAAGACAATTAGCGGGGCAAAAACGCGCTCTTTCGGCCCGGTCGGCGCAAAAACGCGGTAGCCGCGGTCCCGGGGATCATGCATCATCCTTCGGACAGTTCGATAGCCCAGCCTCGTCGCTCTTGTTCCTCGGGATTATACATTTCCAGTGCCGGTGCATAAATTGCGTTGCCGGGCGTTTTTGCGCGTTTCGGTCCTGGCCGCAATCGTTTTCGAAAGAAAACGTAGCGGGAGGACGTTTTACGAGCGCATTACCGCACGGTAATGACGTGTTTTGTGTAGGTTTTTCGAAAAAGGTGAAGCAATTGCTTTGTGTGGGAAGATTTCGAGCTTTTTGGTTCGTTTGGGAGATTTTTATGTAGGATTACCGTACGGTAATCACGGTAATAAAGAATTTTGGGTAAGTTTTTTTTCGAAAAGGAGAAGCAGTTGCTTTCGTGAGATGATTTCAAGCTTTTTGGTTCGTTCTAGAGATTTTTACTTAGGATTACCGTACGGTAATGACGTATTTTTGTACGATATTTTCGAAAAGGAGAAGAAATTGCTTTGCGTGGGAAGATTTCGAGCTTTTTGGTTCGTACGGGAGATTTTTACGTAGGATTACCGTACGGTAATAACGATTTTTTGTACTTTTTTCGAAAAGGAGAATATATTAGTTCTATTTTTTCGAAAATGAGATTTTGAACTTTCTGGTTTTTGGATTATTTGAGAGTTATCGTCGATTACCGTACGGTAATGATGTTTTTATAAGACCTTATCAAAAAAAGTTGAAGCAATAGGCCTTAGAAAGGAAATTTCGAGATGATTATATATTTTTATTCTCCATTATCGCAGGGTAATGACAAGTTCTGTCATTACCCTATTCTTTAAAACTTTTTTAAGGACCCGGTGCAACAGTTTACGAAAGTTATTTCAATAGAAAATTGTCAAAAACTCGGATTTCCGCAGTCATTTTCAAGATTTAGGTACTTAAATAACATTGAGACATATCAAGAAAGTTTAAGAGATTTCCAGTATAAAAGTTTCGGGAGAAGTAATTGAATAAGATGTTTTCATGACGACATTTCGTGTCTTTAATTACTATAATACTATCACCAGGGATATCTTTCAGGCGCTCGATTGCCGCAGAGTAATTTCAATGTCTCAATCACTCTAAGTGACCTTCAATTATTCACCTCTCTTCGCGCAGAGGGGACTAATGTTGTCCAGGTATTCAATGTTCATTTTCGGGTCTCCAAATAAATATTTTCCCTTATTTAGACTTTCTCAATAACATTTCTCTAAAGGCACTCTCAAAATCCAACTGTTCGACACATTTCTTCACGTAAATAGCTCTAAAAAAATCCCTTCCCATCAAATTACTAATCGCAATACTGCATTTTAATGACTTCGTCCAATTTATTTCAACTTCTTTCAATTTAAATGTATTTAAACTTGTTTAATCAAGCACTTCTCCACAAATTGTTTATAACAATTTCTTCAACCGACTTTTCATCTATTTCTTCAAGTCATCGCATCTCCACAAACGATTTCCACCCAATTTCTTTAAGGGATCACATTTCCTCAAACTGTTTCCCACCAATTTCTTCAAAGAAATTTAGGTTTCCACCTAATTTCCCTAAGGAAACTCTTCCTCCCATGTATTTCTCTAAGGAAATACCTGCAATAAATGTCCAGCCAATTTCTTTAAGGGATCACATTTCCTCAAACTGTTTCCCACCAATTTCTTCAAAGAAATTTAGGGTTTCACCTAATTTCCCTAAGGAAACCCTTCCTCCCATGCATTTCTCCAAGGAAATACCTGCAATAAATGTCCAGCCAACTTCGCCAGAGGAACCCCCTTCCAAATCGAGGATCCCCATCAAAACAAACAACCTCGACCGGCCCCCCCCCCCCCCCCCCCCCCCCCTCGCAACCCGTTCGAATCGGCCTCGACTGCTCGAAATCGCGCGTCGGCGCAGGTCAGTCCGGCCCCGGGATAATTTAGTAATTATGGCCAGATGCTTAGCCCGCGGGCAGTCCCCGCGGTAATTGCCATGCCGGCTCTATTCTGCCTACAAGGCGTGCGTGCCGCCACCGCACCTTTCGCCGCAAATGTCTCTTTTACAGTGCGCTCTCGCGAACGCGCTCGGCGCCCGGGGCGCGACGCAATCTGCCAAATCGATTTCTAAATCAACATGTCAGCGCGGCACAATGGCCGCCGAGCGAGCGCCATCTTTCGGCGGAAACAGAGAAACAGAGAGACGGGGAACGGGCCAATTGGCCGGGACCGTTTTTGCGGATTCGGGCGATCCGGTTGGAGCGGTGGGTTGGGAGGGGGAGAGGATGTTGAGAATACGAATCCGGTTACCGTACGCGGTAACGGGTGGAGGGTCACTTTTGGGAAGATGGGGATTTTTTGTGGGGTAAGATTTGTTTTATTTTGTAGAGCAATTTTGTTGGTATTTGTATTTACTCGAAAACGTCGATTTATGCGGATTACCGCGTACGGTAACTGGGGGTAAATCAGTATAAATAATGTTTACGATGATTTGGTTGGGATAGTTAATGGTGAGAACATTTTGTAGTAGGGTAATAGTTTAAACGTTCATTTTTGCGGATTACCGTGTACGGTAATGGGAGATTATTATGAGGGTATTTTTGGAGGCTTCGTTTTTTGGTAGGGATATTTTATTAAAGGGTAATGGCGGGAGTAATTTAATTAAACATTGATTTCTTCGGATTACCGTGTGCGGTAATGGAGAATTACTTCAAAGGTGATTTTTAGGCACAGAATATTGGTGAGGGAATGTTTCTGTAAGGATATTCTATGGAAATTCGAAGTAAGTTCTACTTTCTCCAGATTACCGCACACGGTAATTCGGATATTGTTGTAGAAACCATTCTGTAGGGATAGAATATTAGTGAGGTTTTATTGTAGGTTTAATCTGATATTTATTTCAATTAATTTACAGTTTTCTTTCATTACCGTGTACGGTAATAGGGGAAAATCAACGTTAAGTTGCTTAACTGCAACTGAATACAGATTTTATTACGTTTTCTAATAATAATAACAGTATTGTTTTTTCTGATAATTTTTACGTGAGATAAAAATTGCGTTTTCATTAAAAAATCTTTTAAGGGACTATTTGTGAGATAATTTGAGGACGTTTCGTTGCGAAAACAATTCCGTCGCATTTCCGCGGAATTCTTTCTACGTCACACGATCGCGTTCGGGGAACGACACCGCGCGATCTAGCGGATAATTTTAGCTTCCGCGAAAGCCCCGATAGTGTATCTCTGTTGACGCAACCCGAATCCCAATGCATTTTCGCGTAACCTCATCCAATTGTTTACCAGGAGATAGCTCATCCCGAGGAATCAACTCGCAATGGCGCCGCCTTTCCTGAGCAGCAAGTTATCTCTATTTTGAAACTTTTGTTTTTAAATTACCGTACCGATATAAATTATTGTCTTCAAACATGTTTTTTCACATTCGATTTGAAGTCAATTTTTGGCAATAGGCAAAAAATGCGAACAATTTTGTCCACTTGTTTAGGAAAATTTTATTAATATTAAAAAAAATTCTCAAAAAAATTTAGAAAACATTTTTAAAATTGCATAAATGTTGGGTAAAATAAACAAAAATAACTGAAATTTTAGAAATGTCAGAAATTTAAAAAATTTTAGAAATTAAAAAAATTTCAGAAATTTTAGATATTAAAAAAAATTAAGAAATTTTAGATATTAAAAAAATTTAGTGGGTATTTAAGAAATTTCAGAAATTTCAAATAAAAAATTTTAT
>JABFPB010007440.1:0-11013 GCA_022817645.1 Ceratoteleas bidentatus | reverse complement strand
GAGGCATACTTTGAAGTCATTTTTCTTGAAAATTAGGCCCGTAAGCCCTGATTTTTATTACAGTTTCGGAAAGCTTATGATTAAAAGAATTCATTTGGATTATAATAAATAAATTCTTTAATAGACTTTTTGCTGTAACATCCTTAATTAATACACCGAAAAAAAAATCCGGTAACCTTTACCAGAATAATTCGGTAATCATTACTAAATCCAGATAAAAATATCGGTTTTGTCAGCACAAGCATGTTTTATTGTAACCAGTTCTGGAATTCTAGTACCGATTACAAAATTCTTGTAATGGTTACTATAAAACATGCTTGGGCTAACCAGAATGGTGTTTACCAGAACAATTTTTCTCCGTGTATATATTGTGAAAATAAATTTATTGCTACTAACTAAACAGACACCCATTTAACGCTGATAAAAGAGAACACTAGAAAACTTTCAAAGTTAAGAGACCATTAAGAGTATCAGACTTGTTTTATATTCGTATGTTCCCATAAGACACCAGAGTATTAACTGCATTAGTTTTCTATTAACATTGATTGAAACAAATTAGTATATATAAAAAGTTTGGAAAATATAAAAAATGAACTATAGTTCAATGTTAAAAAAATAAAATAGCTTCATTTTGTACCCTGCGACAAATATTTTCATTGAAATAAATTGGATTTTGTGAAATAGAAGATGCATTATCGGAATTTACTTTTTCTCTCTGCTCAAATGTTCCTTAACATTTCTGAAATCAACTGAAAACTTTTTATAGCAAATTTGTCAAAAGACGGTCCAACCAAATTTTCAGTATTATAGACGAATGTTCAGTTCACAAAACCGGCAGAATTTCAAAACGAGAAGTGATTCTCAGATAACGCACCTACTTATTAACAATACATCTTACATGCTTATTCATTTACGTTGCAACACCAATAACATTAATGTCAAGTTGAAACAAAGTCATGTTAAATTTTATTGTAAAGCACTACCCACTTCTCAAGTAGTTTTGGATTCAGTTTACCAAAGACAATCTTCAAAGTGTGAAAGTCACAGAATTAGAGTAGGAAAATGGTAATAATCGATGGTCGTATTTTTGTGTGTGACAGTCGCATAAATAACTGGCGACACTTATTATTGTCGTCGCTTTCGCGCCTGTACGTGATCGCGGCTTGATTAATTATGGAACAGACAGTTATAAAGACCGGCATCGCACGCAACTGATATGGGCACAGTTCTTATGTATATACCCCTGCAAAAAAATTGTGATAGAAATGAATAGAAATTCCGCTAAATTCCTTTAAATTTATCTGTAATTAATTTAACTTGGTTTGAATGCTACAATAATTGACAAATTCCAATTTGTGAATTCAAATTGAACTTGAATTTTTTTAATGTCGATCTGGAATTGGAAATAATAGAAAATATGTATATTTTGTATATTTGAATACTTATAATGAAATTGAACGAAAACGAATTCTTTTTGAAGAATTAAAAATGTTTCTTTAAAAATATCGATACCTTTTTGGAATAAAACAATAGAATTGAAAATCAAATTACGTATTCGGAATGTTTCTACCACAGAATTCACTGTTTAATATCAATTCCTTTCTATTCGTTACTTTGAACTATTTTTGCAGGGATGTTTGTTGGAAAATGCACTCAGTTGTACCTCGTTATCTCGTAGCGATGATTTCGCGCGCGGTTAAGAATTCGCGATCGTTGCAGCTAGACGGCAGTGTCGCTATTGAGCAATTAACGAGCGGACTGTTATTTTTGTATCTGGCTACAGTGTCGCAAGATATCGCGGCAAAAACGGTGTAATTCATTGTAGTGCATTTTGCATAGGCAAAATCTGACAAACGCACGTGTAATGTAACTTTTTTCGTTAACGCGGTTTTTTGACGATTACGTACAATGTTGAGATACACTGAGGAAAAGAATTCCTACAAAGTTTCCATTAGTCCTCTAATAGAAACACTCAGAAAAATAATTGAGTTGTCTCCAATAAATACATTTATTTGGCACATTTTAGTTACTCTAAATTAAGATATATTTAGGGGTAATACATCCTTATTTGGTGTAAGGAAGTACATTTATTTGCTACAAATATATATTTATTTATCCCAAATAAATCATTAATTTGGTTCCAATTCAAATAAATTATTTAGTGATGGTAAAGCGAATTTATTTGGAACTAATAAATTATTTTTCTGAATGTAGCAGCTTGCATTAATAACAAAAAAATATTTGGGTGAAGACTGAAACCTCGCGTGTTTCAGTCTTCACCATACCAAACTGTTGACTGAAATCAAACTATTTGTGCAAACATTTTACATATGGAATTCCATGTTATTCCACATGGATATTAAAATTCTATATAGATATGGGATGTCATATTCATATGGAATAACATGGAATTCTCTACGGAATGCTATTGAATTCCATATGGAATACCACATCAAATCTGCTATGTGTTATTCCATATGATTTTTTCAGCTGCGACAGCCGCAAGGTACATCCTCATTTGTCTATGGATTTGCCAGCAAGTGATGTACCAATTGTTTCTGCAAATATATCACAATGTTAAGTCGCACTATGTGTGTTTGAGGATAACTACACTATTCACGAAAAATTGCACAAGTGTATCGGAATCCATTTGTCAAAATGGATTTCCTATACAAAAGTAAATTCGTAAAATACTGCGAAAAATTCGTACAAACGAATCATCGGTTTTAGGAATAAAATTCGTAAAACTTTACGAAATATATCGTACTATACTACCAGTTATAGAATATATATCTTTTACGATATATATCGTAATTTATGTTATATATATAGCAGCTTTTACGAATCCGTTTTCTTAATGACTCTGTAATGAATTGTGGTAGATTTAAACTGAAAATCACAGTTTGCGACCTATGAATTACGACAATTAATAATGAATTTATAGTTACTTTTTCTGTGCTGACAAAAGCGAGTACAATTATCTTTTTTAAACATAAAGAATTGAGAAGATATTGTGAATGGTAATTTTGGTGAGATATTCAATATGGCAAAATGTTGAATAATCGCTATACTCCCCTGACCTCGATACAAAAATAACTCTTCATTTAAGTCTTTTTGATAGAAAATGCGTTAAAAAGTGTTTCAGTGAAAGACGTTACGGAGAAAAGAGATCAAAAGAAATTGAAGATCGGAAAATGATACTTTAACAACGTGACAGTACTGAAAATAAATATGTTTTGTTTGCTGATGAAAATAAAACACATTTGTGCATGTAGACGAAGGATCAGTGATTTTTATATTATATTGCTGGTAAATATTGTTGATAATGTGAATGAAAAATAATATAGTAGCTTTTTGTTATTTTTAAAAAATGAAAAATAACAAAATTTTTAGTAACATTACAATATTGTTTATTAGGTTGAATTATTTTATTTTGTTTTTTTTCTATTTACACATTCAATTTACAACATTAATAAATAACCAGAAAACACCTTTTCGAAACCTTCCAAAATCGACGGTTCTCTACACTTCTTCCAACCAGTATCAGAAAAAAAATTCCTCCGTACATTACCTCGTTCTTTGCCATCTAATTCAACTTTTTCCCGGACGCAAAAAGAAATCTGAGAACAGTAATTTGCCCAAACATCAGCATGATTTTTCTAAACCAGCTTGCAAATGAGACATTATTCTCCTACTAACCGTCCGCTCGGTCTCTGCTGTAACTTTATCATTCAAGTTCAGCGATTGGCAAAGGAGCGATGTACCGATAGCGTTATCGCGCTGTATATAACGCACGTAGTTCGGTATTCGGGAGTAAAGTGCCAAAGTGCCGAAATGTGGGAATTGTTCAGTGATTTCGATCTCGATGGGTAATTTCTGTGCAGTGCTGTTCATCTCGAATCTGCTTTTTTTCATCTCGAAGCGTGCACGCGTCGCGAATAATGACCTGAAATAAAAGGAGTACAACACCTAGAAACCCATCTCCCACCGGGGACTTTCTCTTCTAATAGTCTTGGTCCAGTTGATCCGATAACATGCTGACATTGAAAGTGGCGTCTTCTTCTTTTTCTTTATCTTGTTCTTCTTCTTCTTCTCCTTCTATTTTGTCTTCTTCTTCTCCTGTACATCGGGTTTCTTCATCTTCTAAATCTGACTTCTCAGCTCAGTCACCATCTTCTTCTATCTTTACATCTTTTTTTCTTGACCTTGCACCCGCATTATCAACCAATCAATTTAACCTGTCATTTTTTGACCAAGTGACACTCCCTCTTTTTGTTGCAGAAACTCGAAGGCAAAGTTTAAGATGTTGGACGGCGAAGGCGAGGATGAGGTTCGTGTTATTATTGCAGTAAAAAATATGTCTAACTTTAAAAGCAGAAATCTGAGCTTATGGCACACTAGTTTTTAGTCTCCCTGATTATTTGCATCTTGAATACCAAATTGGTGTTTGTTTATTAATTAATTTCGTGTACAGTTTTTTCACGTTTAATTAATTTCCAACTCAAACATTTGTAGGCACAAATGTTTGAGTTGGAAAAATACTTTTGCCAAATTTTAACCCTAGAACACACACGTGAAAATACTTCCGTAAACATGCACATGGATTCCTGGGAACCGAACGATTTTGCGCGCTCTATATCTCTGCCGAAATACATCCAAATTATATGATATTTTATTTTAATGTATCCATTGGGATGTTAGGAATACAACTGACATCCTTCCAGAGATATAAATTAATAATATTGAAATTTTAATAAAAAAATTAATAATAATGAGAATTAATAATGAAAAAAAAGTTATAAAAAAGTTATAAATGTGTGTTATAGGGTTAATTAATGCCCCATAAATCTTCAAAGTTCAAACATCCAAATAATTTGAAAATGTTTGATTTCATATTTCCATATTGAATCCACTTCTATTCTGCAATATTTATAATAAAAGTATTACTTCATATTGTGCTTTCAAAGTTGGAATATTTCCTTAAACAAACGTTCTTCACTGAAAAATCGTGTTCTGATTCTTATTCCATTTTTTTCAGTTTCAAGATGCTCAGGAAGCCCTGCCAGTGTGAGTATCTGTCACTTCGCGTCGTCGACGACAGCGCCTCGGAAATGGCGCGGGTTCTTACAGCACGTTTGATAACACCTGTGCGGATATCGACAGTCTTATCAGAATACCGCAAACATCGGCAAATCGTGCGACCGATTACTCGGACATAGTCCGAGTGGCGGATGTCGCTACCGAAAAAAGTGACCAACTATTAACCCTAATAGCAGGAAATACTATAGGAATACTCCCAAAATATTTGTCTGTTTATATTTAAAATTTGTTTGTACATTTATTTATGGAAAACCGACCAGTTACATAACTGTGGACATGATAAAATAGATTATTACGTATTAAGTAGAGTTATAACAGATATAGGAATGCAAAGAATGATCTATAACGTAATGAAGTGAGTTGATAATTAGTATATTGTTCAAGTAATGGCTTTGAGACTAGTGAATGCTTTTCTCATCATTGGGAAACGCATTCACAAGAAAGAAAATTCGTTAACATGCAAAAATATTTCATAGAAATATTTCAGAGGTAAGAATTGGATTCAGAGAAATAATTTACGTTCGTTTTGAGTGCGAAATCAGGAGAATCGATTCAGTTTTAGGAATTCAAAACAAAGAATACCTATTTCCAATGTCCATTCAATTGGGACTGAAAAGAATAGATTGGGAGTCATAATTTGTTATTGGATGCAAATTGAAAAATGTCATGAAGTCGCATTCCTTTTTAAGAGTACAGTATTCAAATAAAAGAACAGAATATTTAGAATAGAATAGAATCGGGAATGAAATTATATATGTTTCGAATCTTTTTATGGCAAAATGAATGTTTCGTTTTTAATTCGTATATATACGTTTCAATATTATTAAGGATTCGAAGATGTGTCTACGGCAGAGTGTTATTATAAAAAGTAGCATTACGTGAATAAAAAGGGGTTTGACGATGTCGCCAGTTACGAGATGGAATTCTCCAACAAATTTTAGAAACAAGATATGAGCAATCAATATCCTTCTTTAGCCATTTTCACAGAAATATCGCGTCGTTATAATGTTTACGAACCAAACGGGATCTGACATTTAGAATATTTGTAATCTGAAAATAATTACGAAAGATTCTAAAGTAAATGATGATGCTGAGATTCCAGGAGACTGTATTTCCAGTTTTTAAGTATAATAATTGAGATAGTATTGGCATGTCGATTATTATGATACACTGCAAAAAGCAGTGGCTAATTCTAAAAATGTGAGTAGAAGAGTCACCACATTTTTTTTTGAATCAGGACGATCTTGACGAAATAGCCGCAATAAAGTGACTAGACGTCTAAAAAGTAGACATCTACAAAGAAATATGCAATTGTTTTCAGAGTAGAATGTGGCATTTGTGTGAACTATAAGTGTTATTAAAACAGAATAATTCAGAATTGAGGTAAATATAATGTATTCAACGTAGTACTGGTTTATTTGAAATTTAACGGTTTACTTTTCATTTAAGTTAAATGAAATTTTTCCACTATTTATGTTGGTATTAATTATTACATGATGATTTTGTTTGTACGAGAATCCTTTATGAGAAACGTTTGCGAATCGTTTTCTTTTGATTTAATTACACTCTATGCATTTTAACAACAGAACCTGTCGTCATTTGTGAATAAATGAATCAACGATTTTACGAGAATAATAATGTAACTTCATTCGATTGGTTCTTTCTCGATTTAATGTGTCTATTGGTTTCGTAATATTCCAGTAAATTAATCAAGTCAAAATCTGTTTTCTTTTTCATTCTTAGGGAGAAATAATGATTAAATGCAAATGTCTATCTAAAAACAATACTTTTTCATAGACACCACATTCTGAAACATCTTTCTGCAAAACGTCTTCAGTTCAAGCTAAAGAACTCTCGGAATGTCTCCGAGACCATTTCAACTCCTCCAGACAGCTATTCCAAGAATATTCCTAGAACACTTTTTGCTATTAGGGTAGTCGCTCCTTTTCGCGATAATGTAATCATTGTCGTGGAACCGGCAATTATGACGCGCGTAATCGCTTCGTTCGATAGGGAAACCGGTCCTCCGTGTGCCAGTCCGGAATTGGATTAGGACGCGCAAAAAGACGTTCTTACGTTGAACGTCGGACGATGTTTCAGCGCATAAACAATTTCGTGTCGCGTTCCGAGGAAACAGTGAAAACGGAAAGGTATGGCTTGCACTTTCTCGTGTGGATGTCTCGTTTCACCGTGGCCGATCGGCTCGCGCCTGAGCGGGACGCCAGCACAAAAAAGCGTGAGCGTTTTGGAGCCGAGAGTTCGGTCTGGGTGTACTACTTTTGGAACGTGCAGGCCGAGCGTAAAAAGCGCCGTTACGGCGATGCGCCGTTGAGCAGCTCGAGGCTCGAGTAAAAAAAACAATTAAGGCGCGTGTAAATTAATTGGAGTGGATAGGTTACGTACATGGGTTACGGGACGCGATTTTGCGGCCAATGTTAAATTGAAAGAGATTGGTCTTCTAAGCGGAAGTACCGAGGATTAAAAAATTAGTTTTTTGATGGATTTGATAATTGGACTGCGGATTATATAATCCGCATATGCAGATCTAAATCTTTGTACGTTTTTGCATATTATTTGCAAAAAATTGTCGTGATTCTCTTAGAAAATGGATTATGAAAAATTGAATTCGTCAAACGATAAATTTCGTAAAATAGTCGTAATAATTGAAATTCGTTAATTATGTGTATATAAAATCATATCCCAAAGCATTCGGATGTTTTATATACCAATATAAACCAATGTATGTTTCGTAAGAAAGTTTCGATGTATTTTATTGCTATTGGATTTATTTTAATTGGTTTGAATTTATTGTTTTAGAAACGCACTCGTACGATTAAATTGTCTCGTGACAATTTGTCGTTTAGTTAAACTGAAAATTTCACTATTAATGAAGATCATTTTGTGATTTAATCCTATTTTATACATTTATCGGATTTAACAAGGGTTCATAGCACTTTCCGAAACGTTAATCGTATTAAAAGTCTTTTAATTAAAGTATTATAACCAACGTGTATGGATCAGTGGTATATTGTATTGAATTAGCTGAGAAATCCCACGTTTAAACTATTAACCCTCGATTGTGACAGTTTTCTTAAACAATCATTCCATCTGCTACATCATTCCATCTGCCGTATTATTCGTAAAAACAAAAACTAATTGCTGCAGCCACAATCAAACTTTTAATTAAAACGTGTTACCGCCGAATTATAGTATCTTCGATCTATCAAAACACGGGTCGGGCGTTCTTAATCCCACAATTCCCCGGTACAACAATCAAAGCTACAGTGAAATTATATTTCTGCGCCGAATCTTAAACTTTATGCACTGATAAAACCAAAAAGGTACGGTGGGCTTCGACTAAGTTTATCCCAAAAGTACGTGCATCTCCCTGATCTGTTCAAAAAGTTTTTCTGCAGAGTATTTCAAGTCAATTAAGCTAACAATGAAAATAATCCAAAGAGAGAATCCAAAATAAACTCGATTTTACTGTTATCAATAAATGGTAGGATAAAACTTTGTAGAAAGCCGGTAAATTGATTTGTACTATATTTAAATAGTTATGTTTTTTATTTTCAACATTGTTTTTCTCTACATTCTATTTTTGGGGTTTATTCTACTTTTTGCTCTTTAAAACATGTTTATTCAATATTTCTTCCTTTAAAAAATGTTTGTTTGCCAGATATTTTTTATGCAAAATAAATCAGAAAATAGATCGTACTGCCACCTCTGTAACTCTTTAGTTTTATCAGTGTGAAATGCGCGGCTGCGCCGAAAGTAGGAATTTAGCGGTCAGTTTTGGGTTTGGCCTCCGCAATCCGTCCATCAATGGCCGGCAGCAGTTTTAGCCAATCAATAACCATCGATGTATGACACAAAGCGAAATCGGCGCTCGACACGCGGGCGATCAGGCGGCACGTTAAACCATGCGCCGGCTTATTTATAGTTCCAGCACGATGGACCTGGACACGGCCATCCTGGAGTCAAAACAGGCGATCCACTACTTTTTCAACAATGACTTTTTCGAGGCGAAAAAGATCATGGAACCGTGGGCCGACAGCAGCATGTACCACTCGCTGGGCAACGCGGTGTTCGCCTTCCTCGAAGCCATGCTCACATTCGAACAAGTACCTATATAATATCACTCTACGTCATATCGCTGAGAGAAATGATGGTCCTGCGAACACTTTCATAGAAATAAGTAGAAATAAAAAATAAAAAATGTTCCTTTGTGGAAGATTGGAAACGCCAGAGTATCCTTCGATTACTGTCGATTCTGGTGGTCTTGCAGTAATTTTAAAACAAATGCTTCGATTTTTGACGAAGTATTCATTTGAGGAAAAAGCTACGAATTTGCACATATTTTTCTATGATTCAAATACAGTAGAATTTTTAGATAATTTGATTTTTAAAATAAAAATAATTTGTTTTCACAACTTGTTTAGTTAAATATACTCAAAATGTAAACAGGTATTTAAGTCTATGTGTTTTGACGGAAGGCTTCTACATTTTTGTCTATTAAACTTGGTCTATTTTAAGATTTTTAACGTAACTTGTATAAAGTCACAGGTGTCAAAACTTGGTAAACAATTAACTAAACATGTTTGTCGTTGGTTTGACTTTTTCGTTGGTAGAATTTCGTCAAATTTCACTAGCGGAAACCCGAGATATTTCATGTAGAAGTTTGATTAAAACCCAAAGTTAGTATGTCTGTATACAACTTTGTCACAACTTTGACATCGAATATCTCGTATTACAGTTCATGAAATCCTATGGAAATTTGTGCGGTTACAATTACAAATTTATGCGGCGACCAACGTGAACAATGTTAACAATGTTAAATTATGTGATAGCTGTATGAATCAACTTATCAGCGTACATTCAGTACATTCAGTAGATCTAGTGTCTTTTGTGAGTAATGGCAAATACTGTAATTTTCAAAACAATTTGGAAATTAATAACAAATGAGAATATATCTTTCGAAATATGAAATTTATATTATTTTCAGCACAGACGGTAGTTGAAAATATAAATAAAACACCAGATGAAATGTTGTAAATAAATTTTTTTATTCAAATGCCATACGGCGCGTAAAGTAAGAACTGCAGTAATTCAAAAATAGTGTCAAAGTTAATGATTTATCAAATTTCTTGAGAGATAAATATAAGTTATCAGCAATAACTTCAAGCAGCAGAGATTTGTATATATTATTTATTTTAAAGCAGTCAGTATCACAAACGGGATATTACAGCCCTAGAAGAAATTGAATAGGGGCTGAAATTGGGATCCATGAGGGTATGCCACATGGGCCGAACGTGGAATGTTGTTGGGCCCTATGAGGGGGTGTAACGGCTTGCCACATAGGATCCATTTGGTTATGACGGACACTGGGCTTGTCCCTTAAAAGCCCTTAAGGGACCCAATCTTCAGAGGGTATGCCCTATGATATTTCTACTATTTTGATGAAATAATAATATCCGAAACCAGAGACATTTAATGTTAAATTTCACAGTGATTAAATTGAAAGTATAAGAAGAAAGATACCTCCATTGAAATTCTTCATTTTTTCCAGATTTAACTTTAATTTAATTTTATAATTAATTATTCATCCACACAGTGAAAACTGTTCATATGATACTCGACAATATAATTCGTATCAATTTAAAATAAATTAATCATCGCATAAATCATTGATTTAGAATAACAAAAACATATTATTCCCGCTTTAAAAGTTCATAGCAATTCCGTTGTAGCGGATATTTTCGTCAGAATCGCCATGAAAAGTGAAACCGAAATTTCTAGGGAAGGAACGGGAATTTCCGTCGAACGGCCGTAACGATGAGGAAACGTAGAACGAAATTTCATGGCACACAACGGGAATTTTGGTTTTAAAATTAACGGTCAGCTTTTCGACAG
>JABFPB010007439.1:0-11014 GCA_022817645.1 Ceratoteleas bidentatus | reverse complement strand
TAAAGTTATTAACAATCAACTGACTTTGTTTCTTTTTTTAATATTTTTATTGGTATCACAGGGCCGTGAATGTATGTACATGAATGATAAAAATTCAATTTTAGGCGAGGTTTCTTTAAGGTCAAAATATATTTGTTTGATGAATGTCCAAGTTGGATGCCCGAGGTGGTTCACCTGATGGTCTTTAAGACATTGCGGATGTGCTGGCTACGTCCTTCCTGCAATGCCATCTCCAGTTCTTGGGTTAAATAGTGTAGGTTGTTTGGATCAGTTTGTAAGGCTTTGTGCTCGTCATTCCGGGGTTTGTCTGCGTTCTTCAGAGCCAAATCAAATGTTACGAGTGGAATTGTTTGGTGCATAGCTGCCCTCGATCCAACCTGATAATTAATTAATTAATTAATTAGATAAATTAATTGAACTGAATCCAATTTATTTAGATTAAAAAAAATGAATTATTAATGTTCCTAAATAGTAATTTGTTGAAAATCTTTTGTTAACATATTGCTAAGTCATAATATACCTGGACTTCAAATCGCCAGTTCAAGTCTTGGTACTCTGTGAAAGTTATGCCAGTTTCAGACAGTTTTTTACTTATTTCATCCTTACTGTCTTTATATAGTGTACCAACAGCTGATTGTTGGGCTTCAGAAAATCCTAATGACCTGAGTACCTCTTGAAAATCTGCTTCTTGTAACTGAAATTCCAAAGAGACATTCTCAATCATAATGCAATCATAATGCAAAAAATTTTTTAACTAATTATATGAATCCAGTAAGGGTGATTTAGTACCTTCATTTTGCAACTTTCTATGATTAAATTTACTAAACTTGCAATTGTATTCTTGATGAAGTGTGGATCTAGATCATTTTCTCCTGAAAAGCATTGTATTTTTAATATAAGAAATTAGTAATTTGTGATAAAGTTTCATTTGGCATAAGAAAAAGACTCACTTGCATAAGAAACATAATCTTTTATACTAGCTCCCTGTTTAAGATGTTTTAAAGCTAGTTGACAGCAGGTATTCAAAACTAGAACAAGTTATTTGTTTCATTAATATAATAATTTAAAAAGTAATTTGACTGCACGTTGGATAAGTAATATGAACAAATAATTATTTGTCGGGTATTATAAATGCTGATATCTTCAAAGGGCATTAACAGAAAATTATGGCATAAGTAACTCATTTACTAAATCTATTTAACCCAATTTTAATATTTCTTGAATGTAAATTACCTCCTTCTGGTTGCTTAGTTAAGACAAGTAAATGTTCCTTGTGATGTTCCTCCAAATTCAACAACATTGTTTACATATGTTGATAATGTTTTGACAATTATTTTCCCAATCGTTTCATTGACTATTATTGCTGTCAAATCACAGCTGATAAGCCTAAACAGAAAGTAATTGGCATTGCTATGAAAGTGTCATGAAAACCATGAGTCTGTCCTTTAGTTCTCAATGGGACAAATAAAGATAACGAACGACGGCTACAGAAGTTTGGCAACACGAATTGTAGTAAAAAGTGGGGAATTTAAAATTGTCTATTCAGAAATCATTTACCAGCAAATTAATTGTTATGCCAAATACCGAAACTCTATAATTAAATTGTATACTTAAACAATTTTCAAACAGATTCATAACACTCATAAAATCAGCAAAAACATTTCTCAGCGTAGTAAGTGAAAAAAGGTTAATAAATGAAACGAAACAAGGTTTTATCCGCAAAATATGTAATTCCAGTAAATCCTTTCATAAATAAAATATGTTTTTAACACATCCAAATATGATTCTGACATAAGCCACGAAATGGTCAATAAATTATTCATTAAACATGTATAAAATTTGTAAAACGGAAGGCTACCGACAATTTATTTTTTCTGAGATTCAGTCAACAGCCTCACTCTATCCATTCTATCAGCTTCAAGTCCAAATGATTCTTTCCAAGACTCGAGAGTCAACGTTTCCAAGCCATGAGACAGTGCCATTAGCCTACTAAAAACCATAAATCGATGAAAATCGTCTGCCGTAATTTTTTCATTGGAACTCTTCAGTTGTACTAAATCATGCTGAATGATCTGTTGGGAAAATCAAAAGACAGTTTATAATAATTCACTGAATAATCATCTTACAATACTTTTTGCTTAGTCAAAATGTGGAGGAAAATAAAATACTTACATCTGAAATTTCATCATCAATCTTAAAGTCAGCAAATTTGAGGTAATACAAATAATCTCGAATGAGATTGACAATTTTGTCATCATTCATGTACATTGAAACTGCATCCATTACTCCCAGATATGCGTCTCCTTTTTCAGAACTTTTAATTGGTAATCTTACTGCACCCTTAAATAGAACATTACTCATACAGAGATAAGTTAAGTATAATTTTTTAACTGTGTTTAAAGAATACAAATTTGTCTTACATTAATAAAAGAAGCCACTTCGGATAAAATTAAAACGGGGATATCCGTTTCATACTCCATCTGGTAAAACTTGAAGTCATAATTTAATTTCTGCCCACTGATTATTTCGCACAGAGCATTGTAATTAATTCTACCGTTTGGAGAAACTTTTCCACTCGTCAAATTCGTTTCATCGACTATCAGATGCGTATTGGGGGACAATTGTAATATTCCACTTGTGAGTCGATTGCAGTCGTAATCTTTCCTACCAAAAAGGAAACGTTATCATGTATTGCTCAAAAACAATACCATGCATTTAGGCGTGTCATCCCCATTTTACATACTTTGGAACGAATGTTAAATTATTTAGATTATCCAAAGTACACTCCAGATAAACGCTCTTTGGCAGAACTGCCGATATGAATGAATAGAGAGCTTTTGGAAAAATGGCTTTTTGCTCTTCACTACTTGTGCTTTGTTGTTGTTTGATTAGAGGAAAGTTTGTGATATTCAGAGGAAATGCGCCAAGGCATAAATAGTCACTTCGTTTGTATCTGTAAAAAAATTATTGGTATTAGAGAAATAAAAGTATTTTGAATATGAAAATACTAATTGAGAGTACTAACATGGATGAAATCAGATGGCAAATTAAATAATCTGCAGCTACACTGTCTTGGAAGAGCAAATGTCTGAGAATTTTATGCAATTCACCGCGAATGGTTTCGAATGTAGAAAAAAGTGTTGGGTTGCGATGCAGAGTAGGTTTCTGCTGATGTGTAACTTTGATTGCATGCAGACGTGGGATTATCGACGCTGGTGGGTTGTGGGCTTGAATCTCAAGATCTGTTGCCATTTCTTGAGAATCGTGAAACACACTTAAGTTTGGATCGAGTGATATGAAACCTATAATGTCGATCACTTGATTCAGCTTGAAGTTCTTGGAATCTTCCTCGTAAATCTAAAATATTGAAATACATTTTATAATGCAACATATTGTTTGGACGAATAATCGATAGTTAGTATGCTGTTAAGAATCACGATTTTAACAATCAAATTGATTTGGTTTGAATTTGATTTAATTAATTTAAATCAGATTTTGTTCAATCAGGAAATCAGATTTCCCAGACCTTAGTTATTGCTTACAAAATGAGGTAATTTCTCTTAATAATAGTTAAGTTTAAGAATACTGTATTACCTTCACAATACAACTTTTTCCATTCTCACCAGGTATTGGCAAGTTCAGCATGTACTCTGTTGATAAAAGCAATCTTTTATCTTTATCCTCTGTTTTTTTCACACTCGATTCTTGAGTTGAATCAGAATCCGATTTACTCTTTTTACTCGTCACATTTGTTTCATCAACTTCCATTTCCTCTACTTGGCGTTTATTCGAATTGGATGTTGGAACCAATATATCAAAAATATTATTGTAGAAATTGTCCTTGTTTTCAGATGTTTGCTTTCTTGTCCACTTATTTAAGCCAGGTACGGAAATAACAATAAAGGATAGTCTTTCATTGCTCTGATTATTTTCTGATTCCACCAATTCTTCTTCATTCTGCAATGAAATACAGAAAATATAATATAATGTAAAGTATAATGTAAAGAAATAGATCTTTATAAAACTCCACATTTTTGACACCTTAAAAGGATAACATCTTATCTGGCAAAGTCAACTTTCTTTGACATATTTTTGGAAAATTCATAGGAAATATTCTCCTAATTTTAGTGTACAATTTCACATAATATAATTAAAAGGCTGCTTCTTATCAATTTTGTAAAAACATTTTGAAGAAAAACATAACAATCCTGTAACGCTGTTATTCTTTTGATATATCGATTTGTTTGTATTTTTAAAGTCTGTAGGCAACATCATACATGAGACTGGCTATTCTTTAAGCATCTCACACCTGTAGCTACCTTTTATTTGGTTTACTCTAGGCCTTTATAAAAATTCAATGTACATTAGATGATACATCAAATTTTCTAAATTCTGTCAGACAAAATTTAGATTCTGGCCATGGAATATAATAATATGACAAAAACAACAGAAATGATTATCTGAATGTGTTTTACCGAAATGTTAATCATGTCACTGTATTTTCCATTGCGAATATCGAGTTGTTCTGTGTTGATATTCTTCACAATATATTTCTCATAGTAAAATTCTGGATTGCGCATATCTTGAATCATGCCTTGAAATTTCACCAACTGTCCATGCTTCAGGTTGTCCAGCGATTCAGAATCCAAATCTGGTATTTCATTCAGAAAATCAGCATCTTCCAGGAATTTCAAACATTGTTCTCTGTTCGAAATGAAATGCTCGATTGACCAACTTTCTAAAGGGGTCACTGTAAAATATCAATTTCAGTTAGGTTGATTAAGTAGCTTACATAAGTTACATAATTCTTTTTCCATAAACTTTTGAATTGAATTGTATTGAACTGATTCACTGAATTACACTAATTGTCTTGTAAACTATGAAAACGAAGTAACAATTCTGGGATAAACTTACCCATTTTATCTCGATAACAAACCACAGTTTATTATAGTCAACAAACTGTATTGCTATTGATTATCGTTACCCTTCTCAAATGGATTGTCACATATACGAGTTTGTGCTAATTATAGTAAACGAAAAACGAACGTAAAATCCATGGCACGCTGAACAACAAACAAAGCGTACAGTATCTCCTCGTGTTCTTGGCCAAAAAGGCGCGCGTATTTCCACCTGTTCATCTCTTGAGTCTGTACCCTTATTCCCAAATAAATGGCAGTTCTCGATTTGTCTTTCTTTCTTCTGTGCAACTTTGAATGAATAAGAGAGAGATATGACATTTCCCGTATTTTTAGAACACTTGAAATAATTTCAGGCTTATTACGAACATTTTTCAAATTAAATGTTTTTAAATTATTTTCAACGCTTGTTTAATTAAAAGAAATGGTAATGTTTCAAATTTTCAAAACAATTTATGTTTCAAAATTAAAAGTAAAAAAAATGTGTAATCAAAATATTTTCAAAATAATAATTGTCAGGGTAAAAATGTTTTTTCCCTCTCTCCATCTTCTCCCATTCAACAAAGACAAACATCAAACACCAACCAATCTCCCTCTTTCCATCTCTCTCTATCCCCGCGAAACAGACAGAGACGTAACGACTCTCTTTTCCTCGTTAATCGCGTTCTCTCACTTTTCCGTAACTTTTCCCACTTTGGTAGCCTGGAAAATTCATTTCTGCATTTTCTTCCTTCTTTTTGACTTTTAACAACAGCGATTTTGTTGTCTGTTTTGTTGTTGCGATGATAAAAACCTTCACAGTCTTCTCAACCGGTCTTTAAGTTGGTAGTCGTTACGTTCTAATTCGTGCGTGAAAAGAAACAAAAGAAGGCAAGGAAAAGTGTGAACGATTGGACGCTGATTGAATTGGTTTGTTGTGCGTGACATGTGATTGTCAGTCGAGTGGAGTCGGCCCTTGACAGGCGACGTCAGTGCCCGTATGACAGTGGCGGAGTGCAGACGGACGCAGGAAGGGGACGTTATTATGGCGCTGCGCCGCTGATACGAGTAATTGCCTGAATTCGCTGGGTACTGTGCCCAGTGGTTATCGCACTATGAGCGAGTTCAACGCTCGTGAGACGGACAGCGTGAGACCGAGGGGCAATCTCATCCCAAACAACTCCTGGAGCCACAGTTTGGAGAGCGACGACGAACTGCTGATCAACGCGGAAACTAGGTGATTGGTCGTGCGATTTCTTTGTGGAGAAAATTTGGATTGCAAAATTCGAAAATTTATGAAAGTGTTTATTTGAAGATGTCTTTCAAAATATTTATCTTGAAAATTTGCAAAATAATTAAGAATTTAACATTTTTGAGGAATTTCAAACAATCTTCAACATTTTTTTTTAGTCATGAAGTCACAAATTTTGTTTCTATGCCAAAATTCTAAATGATTTCAAAATCACGGAAATTGTTCTTAAAAAATGTAAAAATTGTAAAATTCTTTAAATTATGCATGTTTTTATTGTCTTGTAAAATTTTGTAGAGAATTTAAAAACTCTTGGAAATAAAAAAAATTCTATATTGATAAAACTGTTATATGGAAAATGTTTTCAAAATTGTCAAAAATGCCATGTGTGAATTGTTAAGAAATATCAGTGCATTTTTATAAGGAAAATGTGTGCATTTTTGTAAGGAAAAGAGGTAGCAGTTTAATCAATTTATCAATCAATAGTTGCAGTATTTATGCAATCAGGATATATAATTGTTTTCAAGGAATGTTCATTATAAATTGTTTTTCTTATATATAATATGTATTACAGAATGCAAGTTATATTGAAAATTGATAAAAAAGATACGAACACACTGAACAATTGTTCATTAGAAATATAAATGTATATATATTATCAAATTGTAAATGTGAATAACAAAACGTGTTTATATAAAACAATCATATAAATTGCAAAACTACTTCTAGCTGTACAAATATAAAAAATTGTTTAAAAATTTAATTCAATACTCAAGTTTACTTATAAATAATTGCAAATTTATAATAAAATTAAATGAATGAAACATTGCAACCCTAGTAAAAAAATATATATATTCCTATTATATTCCTAATATATTTTCAATACATTTTCACTATATTCCCTAACTATTACCAAGATATTTTATTATATATTGGCAATATACGTTTATGAAAAATATATATCAGAACGATGTTTCCAGTATACATATCTTTTTACTAGGGAAATTTATATTTAAAATGTTTAGAAAACTATTTAAAATTAATATGATTTATCTTTACTTTTCAATATAATCAAACATGTAATTCATATTTTTTATTATTAAAAGTAAATTATAATAAAGTATTAGTTGCATTTGTTAAACAAAGTTTTATCATTTTAATATTTATACTTATTTAGGTTTATATGTATGATAAAAAAGATGTTGATATTCAATTTTGCTCCTGGGAGCACAATAAATTTTTTGTCCGCTTGTTTGTAATGTAATTTCTCACAAAAAAACTTAAAAACATTCTACATTTCTTATTTATTATTAATTAACATATATCATGGAGTTTTATCATTTCATTGTTTACAACAACAAACAATGATAATCATTAACAAAAATAAATCTGAACTAAATATTTTTTAATTAAACAAGCTGTTAATTTTCTTTGTCACGGTAAAATGTGCCTGCATCAACGTTGATCATTAAAAAGCTAATTACGTTCTCATATTTCATATGCAGGCTGGAATTTAATCAAGGGGTCTCTTTGTCTTAAAATCAAAGCGTCAGATACTGTATACTTAAACAATATTATTTAGAAGAATGATAATATTATGATGAATTAATATTATTAAATGATATAAGATATTAGATTATATTAAATTTTTCGAGGAAACGAAAATTTAAATTCAAAGTAACAATAATGTAAAAACTGTATTTTTTCACTATTTTCTAAATTACCCATTTTTTAATACAATTAGTTTAATTCAACGGTAATAAATATTATTTCAAAGAAAACTAAACAAATAATAATAACCAAATGTAACATATAAAAATTTACCAAAAATATAAAATAATCTGAATAAGATTGGCCTTACAAATAAATGATCTATATTCCAGTGTGAAAATATATTGTAATTATTTCAAACAAAAAGTTGTATTTAATCTGAAAAGTCTATATTTCTGATAACAAAATGCATTTACTTCAATAACATATTTTATTAAACAAATTCACATTTTGTCTCGTACTAATTTTTGAAATTTGTTTTCAGCAATGATGAAACGACCAATGAAAGACCCTGTCCGAGGTCAGTGTACATTGAGCAGAAAATGCGCCGGAAGTTGCGGTTCTTTTTCATGAACCCAATCGAAAAGTGGCAAGCCCGAAGCAAATTTCCATACAAGTTTGTGATCCAGATTATCAAAATCGTTCTTGTAACGATTCAGCTATGTTTGTTTGCTCACAACAACTATAAACATATCAACTATGCTTGGGACAACAGGCTGTCTTTTTCACACCTCTTTCTTAAAGGATGGGATTCTACTCAAGAGGTGATTCTAAATCATAAATATTCAAAATCTACACTCAATTTAATTTTTAATCAATAATCCATTAAAAAATAGAGTATGTTAGTGTTTTGATGACTTAAATCCATTCAGTAAAATACACGAGATTTAAATTGACTTATTTAAATACAGAGATTAGAAATGCTTTAAATAACAGTTATTTAAATGAATTGTTTGTAATAAAGTTATTTAAATTAATTAATTCAGGTAAAGGGATAAGAAATAAATTATTTTAATATAAGCGATTTAAATTAATTAATTCAAGTAAAAGTGGTTTAAATCAATAAAGTCAAATGACTGATTTTATTAATTGAACACTTCATATATTATTAATATTGAAGTATCATTTTACGAGAGAAGCTGCATGAAATATTGTATTATTTCCAAATATACATAATTCATAAATATCATTAGGTTCCTTTAAATTTAAAGAATACTAATAAGTACTAAGGTTTTGAAGTCTATGTTCTTGATGATTACATTATTGTCAAGAATTTTGTATAGTACGATTAATCATAGTACAATTCTACTTAAAACAGTACTTTGAAAACAGTTTTCCTTTTTTAATTCGTTAACTTTTTTATTTATGGGTTAATTACTATACTATGATTGTACTACAATAAAGGTATAAATAAAATGCTATGATTGCAATACAACTATTATTTTTGTACAGTTCGATCAATTGTACTGCAATTCTATTTAACTTTACTCAAACTATGTTCTCTCTATGATGATTTAAAAAATTTACAATTCTAATTACACGACCGACACAGTAATTTATGACAATATAAGCACAATTCACTTTTGCAGTCACTTAATAATTCACCGGCATAATTAGCGCGCGGATCATCTGTCAAAACAACCAGAAATGCTAGTTTTATCGTGAAATCCCTGCGCAAATGGCCAAAGGGGATACGGCCACTTGAAGATTAAACCGTAACAGCATCACCGTAACGATCTAATTACTGTTGCAACTGAAGACATAATTAATGGCCGTAACTGCTTTTGCAACTGGATTTAACTTGGCGGATACGCGTTATTCCGAATTTTATTACGCTCGCAGCTGTTTCAACAGTGTTTGTAAACAAGCCGGGCAATCAGAAGTGCCTTGGCAGAATGGAAATTATCCGGTGAATGGAAATTTCATTGGCAAATAATTTCGCGCAAATCGCGTGCCCCGCAACTTTTATTTGAAAGGAAAAGCAGGCTTATCTGACGGCACATCTGACTAGCCAGGCAATCTGAAAGGAGCAGCGGAAGTTGCAGACGGTTCTGTAGTGGCGCTAGTGTCTGCGAGAGCAGTCGAATTAGAATGTCAATGGAACAATCGTAGAGATGGGAGATATTTTGATGGAATTATTTTTTGTTTTATTATAGTATATGAATTTTATCAGTATTTGAATTTCAAGTTCAGATTCTGGTGCGAGAGGCTTTTTTGGACTGGGATAGTTTTTGTAATTTAGTTCAATTCTTGAATTTGATTAATTTTCTTATAAGTTTTATCATAAAACAAACTGATTTTAGTAATACATTTTTTAAGACAAATAATAATAATAATAACAATAATAACGACACACAGCTGCTACATTACTGATATTTGTACAAGTGTATATTCTTGGATGTATTTATTTATTTATTTAAGTGTTAAATAATTTATTGATTTATCATATATTGTTAGTCCGATTTTAAATTATTCTAATTGGACGTGACAATTAATTAATTCATTTATTTGTTTTATTTATTTGTTCTTTTATTCATTGTATTGTGTCTAATTTTACATTTATATAAGGACTTATTATGACTAACTGAATGAACACTTTTTACTTACGTAAATATATTAATAAAATATAAGTATAAAATCTAAGTATAAAAATGTTTATTCTGTTGAAAAGAAAACAAAAATTCATATTGAATGGTTCTAAAAATCTAGTTCTTTGGGACTTCTATCAGATTGCATCAGACAAAATTGTTAATTATTGTTTCTATATTAAATAAATATGTGTAGTTTATTTAATTTTTCACAAATATGATATATCAATCATATGAAACAGTCTATTCTTCAATTGATGTTAGCGAGTACTGAACAAATCACAGTCAAAATATTAAATAAAGCATCATAAATTTTTACATCATAAAAGTATATGGTGTATTATTTGTATTATATACAAGTGTTAATCCAAAAAGATAATGTGATTAGTTAATTCATACTTTCAACATCAAAATCGTAGTATTTATTAACATTATTCAATTTTAACCAGTTTGAAGTAATTCGCTGGCTGAGAACCGTACTATTCTATCTCCAAAATGACAGTTTCGAGTAAAATCGACGATTTAAAGATTTGACATGTCAGTTAGAATAATTTTGTTTTTTTAGTTTTGGTGTATAAAGTTGTTGGCTAATGCATTTAAAATATGAATAAACGATTCATATAACTATAAGGTAGATTATTAGCCACTTCCGATATTAATGTAGAATTTAATTTTTGAAATATGGAGGTAAAATCAGAACATTGGAATAAGGTTAGAACCAAATGAAACTG
>JABFPB010007437.1:0-11005 GCA_022817645.1 Ceratoteleas bidentatus | reverse complement strand
AACCAGCTTCTCACGGTAGGTATATGATACACATATACTCCTTAACCGTATTTAAACGAGCTTGTTAATCTTTAACAGTAGTTTTGAGGCAAAACAACTTAACGTGATATGCAAATTATGTTGTTACGGAGTTAGTGTATTTGTTAATATAAAAACTATGAATAACCGTTTCGTCATAAAACGCCCACAGCGAGATTCTGCAAGTTTTGGATAAAATATTTCTGACTAAAAGTTCGTAATTACCAGTGACCCATTTTTGAAAATAATGATTTTTTATCGAGGTACAATTGTGAATTATCATTATTAAAATAATTATTCATGCTTTTAATATAATAAGGACACTAACTATGAGACAGCCTACATGGATCATCAGCTCAAGTGTCTAATTTGTGTTTGTATATATTTGCGTTTAAAAATTAAAAAGGGAACTTTTTAATTTTTAAACGCAAATATATACAATATCGTAATTTTCATTACGATTCCAGTTAAATAATGCCATCGGGAACAATTAGATACATATAGATCTACTGACAAAAACAGCCAAGAAAATATTTGGAGTATTCCATATTAATTCTAATGGAATTTGTAACTGCAAAACATATAAATATGTATTGGATAGTATGTATTTGTATAGTAAAATACATTTTTTAATTGTCACATAAGATATACTTAATACAGAATAAAAAAAATCTTAACTGGGTTTTCCTGAAAAAGTAAATTAATTGCACGTGTTGCAACATGTTTTTGTTGAACTTTTTAAAATTGTCACAATTTTAAAGTTCTTCTTTGTATAATGGGCCAATAGTACATTACACCACTACGGAGGGAATTTCAGATTTCTTGACGAGTGCACTTGCGAGGCCAAGAGAAATATTCCGAGAACGGAATATTTCTCAAAATATTCCAAGAACGGAATATTTCTCGAAATATTTGGAGAAAAATCCGAGAACGAGGCCAATCCGCGTTCTGAAAGAAACGACTGAGAAATCGAAATTCCCCCAGTGTCGTGTACGATATTTTCTATTACTAGGGAGCGGGAAGCCCATGTTTCCGCCCGTAAGTGCGGGAATGTGGACTTACCTGCCCCGAGTGAGGGAAAAAACTTTCGACGATCATCGATATCGCTAAGACTGTATTTATTGCGTTGTATAACGTAGAAAATTAGGTAGAAAAAACCATTTATACGGCGCAATTTGCAGTATTTCGATTAATGTGCAATCGTGCCGAAAGCTGTCGCTTTCGGCACTGTATATATTTCAGGCCGGTTATTGATATCGTCTTTACATACAAGTTACGTTTAATGGAAATCGGCGTTAAAATTTGGGTTAAAAAAAGATCTACAATCAAGACTAGATCTCGAGCCTCCGAGTTATAAGTCCAGTATCTTCGCCACCAGCCCACGATGCCCTATAATAGTAACTACTGTATTGCATACATCACTTATTATAAGGCAGATTCTCGACAAGTTTTATTTAAGATACGGTAGTTTCTTACAAATGGCATCGTGGTCTTGTGGTTAAGATACTGGATTTGCAACTCGGAGGCTCGAGATCGAGTCTTGATAGTGGATGTTTTTTTAACCCAAATTTTAACACTGATTTCTTTTAAGCGTAACCTGTATGTAAAAACGGTGGCAATAACGGGCCTGATATATATACCTTTCGCATAAAAATATCGCACAAAAATACATCGTGTCAAATATGTCTTTGTATGTCTTAATATGTAAATAAAATTAATATAAATAAATGTATGTCTTTATACGTAATATCCTCAAAATCTTAATATGTTTGGCAAAAAAATTCAATATGTTTCAATACGTTTCTGTACATTTTAATATGACATGTTTAATAGGGATGGTTTTATTAAAAAAATTATATAATCAAAGCAAAAATAATGGACTGTACGTAGTTTTCAATGTTTTTGGCATTGCTTAGTCTAAATTTCATGTATTTTGACAGATGACAGCTCTCGTTATTGCTGTCAACATTAAAAAATTTGAATTTTTTATGAAGATGCCCGTAAAATGTCCGACTTTATGTCCGACTTACCGAGGAAGGCAAATCACAAAGATGTCCGATAAATGTTTTTCGGACATCTTTGTGACATAAAGTCGGACATAAAGTCGGACAATCCCAAAATTGTCCGACTTTATGTCCGACTTTGTGTCTGACTTTTCTTCTCCAACTTATCGGACACGGCAAACCACAAAATTGTCCGAAAAATGTCCGAGAAGTGTCCGACTTTATGTCCGACTTTTCTTGTCCAACTTATCGGACAAAACAATTCCCAAAATTGTCAGAAAAATGTCCGACATCTGTCCGATAAACGTAAACAAACAACTCGGACAAAAGCTATATTTGTCCGACTTTGTCCGACTTTGTCCGAATTTGTCCGACTAATTGTCCGAGAATTATTTCTACTACGGACAATGATATTGGTCAGTTATGGGTCAATAATTGAAACTTAAGTTAGGAGCTATAATCCGATTGCATAATTTTTGCCCAATATTGAGCCGAATATTGACCACACATATTGGTCAATTTTGCCGGGGCTAAAATTCGGACGCTGAACCAGTCAATGATTGGGCAATAACGTGGACCAAGACATTAGCCCAAAATTGGGTAATAATTGGGGATCAGTCTAGCGATTAAACGAACTTCACTTGGAATCGACATGCCGGTTGTATGTAAGTTTGTTGCTTGCGAGAGGGCGTTAATACATGATTTGACCATCAAAACATCATTAAAGGGACTGTACATGAATAGTGACTTCGGAAAATGTGAAATGTATTAATTGTCAACGTATATATCAATGATGGGACTCAAAATAAACATACATAACCTAATTGTTGACTATATTTATTTAAATGTTGCTTTTAAAAACATGTGTTTGACAGTGAACTCGTTTTAGTGAACGTTGAAATTGCATTTTGTATTTTTGTTATCAGTGTCAAAAAAAATTAACTGTAATCGTTCAAAAGAATAATGACAATCGCACTTTGGTCAATGTTGAAGCTGCATTGGTTCCTTTGGGCAAATATTGCCCAATTACCACCCAATAACACTGCCCCACGTTATTGGTCAAATATTGGGCCAAAGTGCGGACGTAGAAACACCCAATAATTGACAAAATCTCAGTTTCATTGGCCTAAGATTGGCCCATTCCGGGACAATCTGGTTCGATTGGGGTACACTTTTCCCCTGCCGTTTTTCCCCTGGACATTTTTCCCCTTCCATTTTTCCCCTGGTCCATTTTTCCCCTACCCCATTTTTCCCCTGTCCCATTTTTCTACTGCCCCACTTTTCCCCTACTCCATTTTTCCCCTGTTTTTTTTGCATTATTCTGCAGAATAATGTAAATACAAATGTTAATATAATGGGAACACTAACTCTGTTTACTGTGAGACAATATTCAAACATTATAATTTCAAATTTTTCATTCATTTGATATTAAACTGTTGGGTGTTGCACATGAAAAGTTGCGGAATAACACCCTTGTTCATATTTTGTACGATTCATGCATAACTTTTTCAATATACTCTTTTTTCAATTTGTTTCAATTTTTAATTTTTACCGATAAATTTTACTTTCCTTCCCACCGTCTTTCCGTCTAAAAAAACGTAGGTTTTTCCCGAATTGTCCGCTTGGAGCAGCACTTCTGCATAAATTCAGTCCTTTATTATACGAATTAAACCAAAATTTTACTTGTTATTTAATCTAATGTTCAGAATTAAATCACTCGTTCACCTTGATCACGCCAGTACCGCGCTTGACACAGTTTGCAATAAAAAATAGGAAAAACGAGAAGAAAGTTTTTTTACCCTACCAAATTTAGAGTATTTGGTAGGGTTGTATGATTACATATTCGAAAATAAATGAGTAAATTTTAATAAATTTTAATAAATATGGAAAACTTTCTTATGGTACGAGATAAAACTGAGTTTAGATATCTAATAAAACAACACTTAAAATTTAAATATATTTTCTATTTTGAATATCTAATGACAAAAATTGTTACAAAATTTACCTTTTCATTTATTTATAACAATAAACATAAAAAAAGTTTTCCTACAATATATATTAAGGAGAGACCCAAGTGATCGAGTCAGCTATGTGTTAAAGTTAAATTAAAGGGATGATTTTTTGTGCTATTACATAATTTTTTATGGGGAATCGAATAACATTCAACATAGGCTCCCTCAGGTCCCACTTTTTTTTCAAGAATTTCCTGAAAGATGTGTGAAAAATGTTTTTACAAAAAAGTGAATGTCTCTGACAGTTTTCAAAATATTGATTTGAAATTTTGAATACATACAAGAAAAAGTATGTTTAACAAAACTACGTTGGCTTTTTGAAAAATTCGTATTATTGTAGAAGTTACAGCCGATTATCGCAAAAAAGCTGCTTTTATCACTTGGGTCCCCCCTTAACGCCAATAATCACTCATAAATTGATACATGATGTTATTCATATAAATAAAACCATACTTAAAACCATAACCAGTTCGGATTATTATTATTATTATAAATAATTGGTTTGATTTTTCAAACTAATTATTTATAATAATTGGTTAGAAAATAATAATCGGGGGAAAATGTATTGGGGGAATGAATAACCAGGGGAAAAATGACCAAGGGAAAAGTGGCAGGAGAGAAGTGACCACCAACCTTGCAAGATATAAAGGAAATGATATTCCAATCTTTTATTGTAAATATAACTTGTTAAATAAGGATTTTGCATGATCTAATTGCACGATTCATGTTCCCGTGAATCCACAGATCATGAATCTCATTAATTGTTTGAAAATTTAAGTTGCAAAATAAATTGTTTATAATTGAAATTATAAACAATCGACAGTAAGAAGATAATAATAATAATCAGATAAGTTGGGGAAGATAATTTCAAATACCGGTCGCCCTTTGCACCCCGAAGTTTTATCCGATAGTTTACGAGTTATAAACAAAACAAGGGTGCAATATTAAGTTGCAAATATAAATTGGCAGTCAATATTTGAAGTGTGCCAATCTGTCAAATCGCATTAGCAACAATTTTATGTAAAATTTAATTTAACAATAGAAAAGTTCATTTATTTTGTTGATCCGCTTATTTCCTAAAAAAGTTCATTTGGACAAAGTTGTATAGAATTTTATAAGGAATAATATTAGCGAAATCAGTTTGTTAAAAGGTTATGTTTTATTTTTTGTCTAAAATTATTTCATAAAAACAAGTTGCAAAATGAAAGATTTTGTAACATGTGCGTAATCAAATCGAACTAGAATGAGGCAAGGAAAACGATTTGATACTTTGTTTGGCGAAATTCCAATGTTTAAACAATAAATTTCTTTTCATTTTTTTTGTTACAAGGAATAATCGGATCTTAATAAAACTCGAAACTCATATAAATTCCCTTGCCTAGTTTGTGAAAGAACAATTGGTTATCACGAATTGTTATAAACAATAGAGAAATTGAAGTCCCAAGATCTATTACGCAGTTAAAGAAATGAATTACGTAACCTAAAAGAGAAAATCCTCTTCGACCTTGATAAGCTGGGTATAAAAAGGGGCCGCGAAATAGGCCTAATCACAGTAGTAAGTATTTTGAGTCATCCAACCGACTTGCCTCGAAGAGGAGCTGCATGTGCGATCAGGAAACCCGAAAAGTGGAAACTGGATGCTTGTGAAGGCTAAAGATTCCACGGCAAGGTATCCTCTTCGACGTCAATTCCTCTCCGGGATTCCGAGGTGGAAAACTTGAAGTATAAGCACGAGGTATTGTACCTGGTGATCACCCACGAGAATAGGCGTGTGCTTGGATGCTTGTAAAGGCGAAGAGCTTTGTCAAGGAGGGAAACCAAGGGTGGATTCCAGATGCTTGAAAAGGCTAAAGAGTCCGTCCTGGGAATACTCTCCCAAAGGCGCAAATTCTTTTTGGTGGTCATAGAACTGACATGCTAAACGATCAAAAGCAATTCCAAAAAATTATATAAATTTTTCTTTTTAGTAAAACAAAAGTACTTGATAATTTTGTGCCCCTGCAAGGAGGATCCAGGCAACCCGCTTCACTTCGAAGTAGTAAAAAATAATAATGGAAAAAATACCCCTGCATTTCTTTATTTTCGTTTTTTTTGTGTTTTTCGTTGTTCTTACCGACAAAACGAAGTCGCTATATTACAAATCGCTCGCCCCCACCAATACAAGAATGAAACCTGGTGTATAAATATTAATAACAAAAGAGCCAAATGAGTCAAGGATGGCCAACGCAAATTGAGGAAATATTGGAAGTTTTTTCCCCCTCTTTGCACTCTGAGACTCGGCAATAAAATTGATCAATTCACCTAGTAAAATATTACGTAATCAGATTATATCGTCTAATATCATTCGATCGAAATGGGTCTCCTCCGTGCCGATTGCCATTAGTGCTAAGAGAGATAATCGTAGGTACTGACCAAATTCTATAAAGGCTCCTATCTCAAAGTCGGATGAACGACTTTGAAATGGTAGAGTCTCTCGTACAGGAGATTCAGCATATCCGTATATGCAAAATGTATCCTTCGGGGCTGATCTACATATAAGCAGTGAGCATCAGTACGCTCAAACCTAAGCCGTGCCACGCTGTTCACTCACGCAAAAAAATATATACCTAGCACTCGCATTTGTATGCCTGGCACAGGCATATCTTATTATTAATCGTCATAGAATGATCCACGAACCGTAGAATGCCTATGCCAGGCATACTCGTGCCTGGCGAAGGCATATGTAGGGTTAATGTAGAGATAATTTTCTGTTGTTTCAAACATTCATACTCTGAAATACCAGTATTATTGGCAGAGCATAGATCTTTTTTTGCGTGCTGCGTAGATAATATACGAGGTATTGCAGAGTATGAATAATATTTAAGGATATAATATAAAATTATATAAATAAATTAATTGTATTAAAAACACCAAAAACCGGAGGTTTCATGATATAGGTATTAACAAAACAGAACTACATCTTTCTTATTCTTTATTTCATATTTCATACATATTTTTTTAATTAAAATAAAATGAACCTAAAATAAATCGAGAAATAGTTATCAAATATTTGTATATTCGATGAACTACAGACACACCCTTTTTCATAATCCCTTTTTTGAATATAAACTTGATTTTGATTTCTACATTCTATTTAAATTTCAATATTTAATGTCACACATTATATAAATTTAAAACTATTCAATTAACCATAATTCGCATCCCTTTTTACATACCCATCATATTTATAAATAAATATTTTTTGATTTCTGCAATCCATTTTTATTATTTTATTTATTTTTATTTATTATTTTATTTATGATGTACAATTATGTATTAATTCATTAACATGATTTATTGATTGATAAGTAACTTTAATCGTTAATTAACAATCATTCGTCATTGTTGTTTAACAATTAGTTATAACTGTAAATTATAACAATCGTCAATTAATTGCTGTAATTGATTAACAATTAATTGTAATTATTAATCAACTAATAGCATTTGTTAATTGTTAATTGTAGCAAATTTATAGCAAATTCAAATGTTATTGTGTCCAATTGTTAAGAACAATGGAATCCATGAAATGTGCCTCTTTTTGACAAATTCTGAAATGTGCCCTGTTGATCCGAACGTCCGAAACGTGCCTCTTTTCTCCGAGCGCTCGAAACGTGCCCTTTTTCGTCTAATTCTGAAACGTGCGTCTTTTGCCCGAACGCCCGAAACGGGCCCTTTCTCGTCGTGCGTCCGAAACATTCCGCTTTTCGACTAATTCTGAAACGTGTCCTTTTTTGTCGAGCGCCCGAAACGTGCCTCTTTTCGCCGAGCGCTCGAAACCTGCCTTTTTTCGCCGAGCGCTCCAAACGTGCCCTTTTTCGTCTAATTCTGAAACGTGCCTTTTTATGTCTAATTCTGAAACGTGCCCTTTTTCGTCTGGCATTTGAAACGTGCCTGTTTTGCCTATGTCTCTGTAACATGCCACTCTTCGTTAGACGCGACGAATTGTTTCTTCAATTATTTTTACGATTAAAAGTTACAATGTAAAATTTTTGAGACAATAATTGTTCACTTGCGATACTATCGAGAATGTTTTAAGTAACTTAAATTTCACTTTATCCTTCATACACTTGAAACTGTAATTGTGTGTGTATTATTGCACCCAATGTGCGTGCAAAATAGCAATAATGATTGGTTTTAGAAAACAGTAATTTTCAAATATTGTGAAAAATTTTTAATGTGCATCTTACATAAAAAAATTTACAGTACAAAATGTTTTTAAATTGATAACATCAGAAAATAGTTTTTTTTAAGGATTAAATTTATTTTGTGTTCATTAAACCGTTTTGAGTATATTGTAACGTATTTTAAATTAGGAGTTCTTTTACTGTTTTCGAAAAACTTTTAGTGAAGTATTTTCTCATGTAAATGAATAATTGTCTATTACACTTCTTACAAAGAGCACCAATTTCACATATATCTCATATTTCTATAATAATTGTATATTTTATGTGTGTGTATGAATGTAAATCAAAAATGTGTATAATATTCATCTTCTTTTATCGCGGTAGTTGATAGTCAATTTTGTGGTATGCACTTTCGATTATTGTTTATGGTTTTTATCAGTATTGTAATAAACTAAATGTTTGCATAATTGCATTTGTGAGTGTTTAATGGCTAATGGTCAAAAGCGCGAATCGCCTGATAAGCCTGATGATCAAAAGCGCGAATGGAAAATAATCAGAAGCGCGAACGGCAAATAATCAAATGCGCGAATGGAAAATAATCAAATGCGCGAATGGGAAATAATCATAATTATTCTGCTTCAATTGATATTAGTCCAATTGTGGACTCGTCCAAAAGTGAATGTTCCACTTGTGGCTTGGTCCAGAAGTGACTGGTCCAGTTTTAAACAGTCCCATTTTGAATGTCCAATTGTGAATTGTCCAATTGTGGATCGGTCCAGAAGTGACTGGTCCAGTTTTAACGAGACTTAGGTATTTTGAATGTCCAATTGTGAATATTCTAATTGTGGATCGGTCCAGAAATGAACAGTCCAGATTTAACGAGTCCAATTTTGAATGTCTATTTGTGAACGGTTCAATTGTGGATTAGTCCAGAAGTAAACGGTCCGGTTTTTACGAGTCTAATTTTGAGTGCTATTTGTGAATAGTATAGTTGTGGGTCGGTCCGAAAAAAGTCGTCCGAATCAAGATCAGTCCATAAATTATATTAGTAATCCGTTGTTTGCCAAATTTTTCAAATTTTCAAAATTTTTCAAATTTTCAAAATTTTTCAAATTTTCAAAATTTTTCAAATTTTCAAAATTTTTCAAAACTGTTCAATTAAATGTCCATTCGCAACTGGACATTGAATAGTCCAATTTTGAATGTACAATTGTGAATAGTGGTCTAATTGTGGATAGGTCCAGAAGTGAACGGTCCAGTTTTAACGAGTTCAATTTTTAAGGTCCATTTGTGAACCATCATTCATAATTGAACCATTCGCAACTGGACATTTCTGTGGTTTTGAGGAAAAACCAGTTAAGTCACATTTTTAAATTGGTTACGAGCGGGAATTGATATATTTTTATGTATATTTTCATTTGAGAACGTGAAGTGTTATTATGTGTTCATTTGTACATTTCCAAAACAAGGAACTGCCAGACTTGTTATTGTATCCCATTCGCGCTTTTGATTATTTCCCATTCGCGGTTTTGATTATTTTCCATTCGCGCATATGGTATAATTAAAAGGCCGGATTCGCGCTTTTAACATTTTACGCTCACATCGACGTGCCTTAGGAGGAAATTTCATATTTCAGAGCTATTACGAAAAAGATCACATTTCGGCGTGTCCGCGAAAAAAAAACACGTTTCGCGTGTCCGGTGAAAAAGAGCATGCTTCGTGTGTCCGGCGAAAAAAGACACATTTCGGCGTGTCCGGGAATAAAAGCATGTTTCGCGTGTCCGCGAAAAAGAGCACGTCTAAGCCAAATTTTTGGCAAAGTAGATTTCGCCCGTTCCAGGAAATTTAATTACTGATTATAATAATACGATTTGAAATTTATGACCATGCATGAACATTTCTTATAAAAAATACGTTTGAACATGTTTATGCAAGTTTGATCCTCTATGGTCGAAAGCGCTCGAAAGCGTATACGTGTGAGAGGAGTGAGGGTATGCACACTAGTTTAAATTTGGTAAGTTTTGTGCGTAAAACGGCGGCTTTTTGGGTGTTTTCGTATGTAAGTCAGTGCCGTAATACATTTACGAGCCCCAAGCGTACATAGTGTCCAATAACTTGCATGAGCGCGAAATGCCGAAAAACGGCTGAGTGGAGGGGGACGGAGCTTCGACCATAGAGGGTTAAACACGTTTTAATTATGATAAAATATGGAACATTTAACCAATTTTTCAATTTTTCAAATATTCGAAAAAAATTTAAGAAAATCTAAACAACTTTGAAAAAATCGAAAAAATGTGAAAACATTTCGAATTTTCAGAAATTAAAAAATTTTGAAAAAAATCGAAAAAAATTAAAAACTTTTGGAAGAAACTACTCGTCCGTCTCTGTCGGTCCCTGCCGTTCTCTGCCGTTCTTTGCTGGTCTCCCACGGTGTCCCAAAAAGACAAATTTAGTTTTTGTAGCAAATTTTGCATTATCTTAGGATAACAAAACTAAGCAAGTTTGGTTTTTTCATCTTTTCCACAGTCCCCAATCCTGTTTTTAATATAATATATAATTATATACATTATATAAGTATATAAAAATGAAATTATTAATATGTAATAAAAGTGTTCTCATTTCTTATATGCATTCTATTAACTGGAATTTTTCGATACGGAATCATAGCAGCTACATAGCTTTCTCATTTTATGTGTGCGTGTGTTTCTTTTGATACGTAACTATGTCCATATCTGCAACATTTTTCATCTTTTCTTTACACATTACACATTTGCTTTATTGCTTTGTCGACATTCCTCATTCCTTTTGT
>JABFPB010007436.1:0-11015 GCA_022817645.1 Ceratoteleas bidentatus | reverse complement strand
AAAGTTCCTCACTAAAACTCTGTTACATGAAATTCGCGAAACCACTACCTTTGACATTAATCTGGACAACATAAATCTAGGTTACATATTCAGAAAAACAAGTAAAATAAATTTGTATTTATATTCAAATAGTAATTAATGCTCTTTTATTTATTTATTTATTTATTTATTTATTTATTAGTCCTAATTCAATTTAATTCTAAGCTCCAATTTAGTGTTTCCACTAACAATTTCGTTTAGAATGACATGGTGGTTGCATGAAATTGAAATGGGTTGGTGTACAACGCAAAATACATGAAAAAGCTCCTCAGTGCAGCTGCCACTTCATCCTAAATTACAACAGCCTCAACACTCGCACCCCAAAAAATTTGGAAAAAAAAAATAATAAGCAATTGGATTTTAAAACCTCAATGTAAGAATTCAAGTTAAACCTCTTTTAAATGTCTCTCCATCTGAAATTAGAAATAATATAGAAGAATTCCTATCTGTATATTTCAACGCAGACAGAAGAATTAATGAAAAACGAATTCTTTTTTAATTCTCAATGTATCCTAAAACCATTGATACGTCACCATAACATCACAGAGTATACCGCACTTGAAACTCAAATAACATTCGGAATCTTCCCCCCAGAAAATTCGTCGTTAATTATCAATCACTTCGCATTCCTTTCTACGAAATATTTTGCGGAGCCCTTTTAAAAATTGCAATTCCCCAGCCTTTGATCGTCCCAGCCGCAATCACCGCGTCTCCCTCAAAGTCGCGAAAAAGCGCGCGGCTCGTCGTTTTGTAAACACGTCCGGTCAATGCGCGAAACAGCCGAGATAACGATTCCCGTTTGTTGGCTGTTGCAGAGCGGAGCGTAGAGGAGCCGTGCTCGCAACAAAGGGGCCAGAAGTGTTGCGCTAAGCGAAGAATCCGTAGGGGAGGATGCTCGGCAGCTGGGGTTGGCAAGAAGAAGACGACGACGACGACGAAGAAGAATTGGCGACGCCCGAGGACGCGAGGTTCCGTGCGCACGCGAGTCCGCGGACAGCGAGCCCCGACACGACGCATCCCGTTCCGGACAGCCGGGTGCTGAGGTATGCGCCCAGCCGTTGTCACCATCCTCCCAATTTCAACGCACCGAACGCCGCTCCGCCGCTGCCGCCTCTCCACTATATCGACTGTAAGTGTGTAATAACTTTTCCATTGAAAATTTCTGAGAATGGACACGCCATCTGGATCGGAACTATTTTCACCGTATTTTCCATTTTTCACAGTAACTACACAGTGAAATTAAAACAAATTTCGTTAGAGAGGAAAGTAAATTATTCTGGGAAAAATATGTTGGGAAATTTCTAAAAATCATAGCAATCACAATGTGTGGTATCTTATTTGAACAAAATCAATTCGAAGAAATTTTTTGATAAAAAGTACATTATATTTTACTCGATGTCCTATGAAAATTTACCATACCACAACAAAAAATACTAATACAAAGATAAAGGATTGGAAATATTTGTTCAAATTTTGTTTTAAATACTTGAAATTATAAATTGTAATGCATTTTAGATTTTTAGATTGTGTTAGTAATAATATTATTATTATTTAAGAAGGTTCGGAAGGTATACTAATATAGTAACCACACAGAAACTTTGGTAATTTTGGCAAAAATTGCCATTTAGTATTGTAATACTGTATAAATCATTAGTTAAAATATACCACACCTATTGAAATGACAATCAATATGTATCACATTTAAACAAATGTATTTTTAATATACTTTTCTAAAATATTAAATTAAAAGTTGTAAGTATAAAATATGAATGAATACTACGAAATATTTATATACTATAAAGTTGAAAAAAAGCTAAGCCCAGCTAAAATTAACTGAAACTTCCATTAACTTTTTTCCTGCCATTTGTTTATAACCTGATTTTCATACTATTCCATTATTCTCAGTATTTAACTAAAGCTCAAATATTACTACTGTGAATAACAACGATATTATTATCCACACAACAAAACGTTAAACGTTATTCACAAAAATTTCCTCTTCTTTTAATTCGCCAACTTCAAAAACAAGGTAAAAACACTCTTAAAGCCATTCTCGAAAAATCCTCTTTTATTTACCCTTCTTCCCAGGCATTCAAAATGTCACAAATCCCCCGTAATCCCGAAGAAATGCCTAAACCACTTGTCACCCCTTCAGTTTCTCCAAACTTTCCCCTCAGTGTCTCCACCGAAAACACACACAAACCCTCCAACTTGGCGTTGTTACGAAACCGCGACTGCAAAGCAGTGTCGCAACAATTATGTTATCCTCAGCATCGTTGTTTTGGTTCCACGATAAAATAAATACACTCGCATAACAACGCTCTTTATCGCATTTCGACGGTATCACCCGCGCGGAATAAAAAAACGAACGGCAAATCTGTTGACAATTCATTCACTGATCTATGCGCCACACTTAATCGTGGCTTTTCCCTTTTAATAACCCGATTCAATGAATTATAACAGCCACACTATTTTCGCTGACTCGGCTCTTAATTATTTCGACTCGTTGGCGCTATCGTTTTTAATCGCATTAAGGTGGGGTTATCACGATAGTGATGAACAGAAGTTTATTAATTGTTTTTGATACTCTGAATAGTCTGAATGTATCTAAATTGAAGAAAGGAAAATTTAGTAAATGTAGATTAAAATTGTTTGAGAAAATTTGCAGATATTTGCAAAACTTCAACCATCAATAATAAGTTACAATTTATTTGAATAGAAAGACAATATTATTTAAGTGAAACGATATAGTAAAATTGTTTATTTTTATTTATTTAATTGTATTAACGGGATTCACTTTTGCATGAATTAAAATATTACTAATTTATAAAAAACATTTCATATACTTATACAAATTACAATATTTACAATGTAATTTGCAAATCAATGTGATTTGTTAAGTCAATTTTAAATGTGAGTAAATTTTTTTAATGAGCATTGCAGATATTTGCAACTCTTTGACCATCAGAATTGCACCATAAAAATGCATTAACTTTTGTTCCAATTTGGTCGAGTTATATTGATTATAATAATCGGTAAAATTAGTGATTTTTTAGTGGTTTGTTTTTTCTTTTGAACAACGTAATTTGTAATTAATGTTCGCACTAAATTATTTCTCATCAGCCAATGAAATATTGCATTTAAAGTTGCATCTGAAGTACACTTAATAATTACTCATTAATAAAATAGTAAACCAACTATTTGGAACTTACCTTTAGATGTTAAACCATTATTCACTTTCTACTTAATCTATCATTGAGTTTAAAAAATGTTTCAACATACTATTCAATTTGTCTTCTCAATCTCTCCATCAATCCACAATTCATCAATACCTTTTATTCCCTAAGGCAAAATTGTCTTAACTCCAACATCGGACAGATAATTACCTCAGAGTCTGTAAAAATTCCGTGTCAGCATCAATCTGCAAAAATTGTCTTATCATCAGTTTCGGTCCAGAAATCCAACATTAAATAAATTAAATTAAATAAAACTTACTTACACCACAATCCACCTGCAGACAATCCAAGTAATAACTTATTTCGCAACTGCTTGCGTAATTCTTCATCTCGCATAAACCCTCCAAAAGGCTGCCCTTTCTATCTACACAAAACAAACGAAAACATGAATGCCTCACTCAGCCACACAAACATACTCACACATAAATATACAGAAATATTCCTCGTTGCATTCACGCAGAATTATTGATCGTTGTAAACAAGACTTGCAACATTCGCAATTATGACAACACGCGGCAGTTGGCAGTCGAACTTGTCAATACGCGCGTTAATTATATAGGTTAGGAATCGCGGCTGTCGCGCGAACTTGACACTTGCGGCGCGAACAATGGCAACTGGCCGGAACGACACAGATGGCGTACTTGAAAGTTGCAAAAGATTGTCCGCGCCGTGTCATTGAGTAATTGTTCGCGAAATTACGGGGTAACGATCGCGGCCGGACGATAATAATTGACGGTAATTGCGTTCGGTTGAGGTTGTGGAAATGCGACGGTGAGTCGGGGTGCTGTTTTCGTTTCGCAATCCGGCCCGATTTCGGCGGAAACGCCGCGTTGGTTTGTTTGTTTTTGTTTTGGAAACGGGAAGAGTTTCGGCGACGTTTTTTACGTCATTTAGAGGATCACGCGACTAATTGGGTTCGAGGAGTGGATAAGTGAAACACAAATAAGTAAATTGGATGGTCGAAGTTGTTTACGGAAAATCGGTGTGAATAGATTTGCGTGCATCCGCCGGTGAACGTTCGGTAAAAAATAAGTTGAACTGCAATGAAACGTGAAAACAAGGCAAATCGGGCGGTCTAAATGCGGCAGATTAATTTGATTATTGATTTGATTATTGGCGAAAAAGAAATGTGTGTGAAATAAGCGAAGATTTTTCTACCTTCGAGATGTGGGCACAGAGAAATGTTGGTTTGGATTTTTTATTATTTGACAAATTTTACATTGCTCATTTATATAGCATTTGCAGATGCATAAATACAAATAAATAACACAGAAAATATTGTTAAGAATATAATTAAAAAATTGAATATACATCAGAATATAAAATTAAGTATATGAATATATCCTTCATTTTTACGTACCATAAAATTGATATAATTTTAAATGAATTAATATATTTTGAGATAAAGAAAAGTAACTTTTCATTGCTGCTTATTAAAGATATTTGTTAAAGATATTTGTTTTCGTCTATTTATAACAATGATTAATTGAATATACAATATAATCAGGATACTACTTTGTCATATTGTCAACAACTAACAAAATAATCACATTCATATTATCCAAGAAAACATTTTTATAGTTACAGAAATAAAAAAGTTCTAAGCTTCCACCCAATTCTCACAAAATTATTTCTAAAATAATCTAATAATACATTATTTTCCATCTTTCCAAATTTTAGAATAATTTGAAGTTCGAAAAGATATAAATTACCACAGATTATTATTATATTAATATTATTATTGTTATTATTAATATTTAATAATAATCTATCATTCTTATAGATTATTACTCTACTTTTCAGATTGCTAGAAATTTTCAAAAAGCACCATAAACCAGTTTCTTATTTTTATTTTTTTTATTTATATTTAAGATCTTACAAGATCTTAAAAAAATTTCCACAATCCAGTTTGTAACCGCCAAACATCCCCTACATTTTCGCAAAAAAAAATCTTACCCCCTCGAACCCCCGAGCCATCGTCGCTATAAAAAATGCCCAAAACCTCGACCGCGCACGACATAAATCATTCATTCACCAGCCTGACCTGCTTTATCGCGCGGCGCGTGCCACACTTTCAGCCCAGTTCGAAAATGGGTGACCCGTAAAACGTAACCGGAGCGGCGCGCGCGCGCCGCAAACACAACGAGCTTATCTTATTTTTCGGCTGCGCCCTGCGCCTGTGAACAATGCCTGGGGGATCAGCGCCGTCGCACGATAACTCCGCTCCATCCTTTGCCTGCAAAAAAAGCTAATGAAACGGACCCCGAAATGTCTCATATGGCAAAGTACACCCTCGGCCCGATCTGAACGCGTCCAATGAACAACCAAGCTGCTGGTGTCACATCAGGTCCCTAAAAAGAAGGATGTCCGTTGAAGTTTAATGAAGTCGGAGAAGGTGTTCCGCTGTTACAGATCATATATCGTATCTAGAAAGTAAAGATGTTTGATTTTTAACGAGTTATTGTTTTTATGGTGTTCTGGAAGGTCTTCTGAAGACAGTGCTTTGTAAATGGATTGAAATAAATTGGATGTATGGAAATTGGTCTGTCTTTGCCTCGATTTTTTTTATGTTTATTTACCTTCCTTGGGAGTGTATCCTTCTACACAGACAAATACATAGATTTACTTTTCTGTCAGTAACTCTTTCTTCAAACTCTCCTGGGGAAATACACTTTTCTGTCTCAGTTTACATACTCTAGAGGCTGTATTTTTCTTTCTTTTTTAGTTTTGGAGTTACAATCTCACTTGTTTTTCTACCAGCTAAATCCTAATAGCACAAAATATTCCAGGAATACTCCCAGAATATATTTCTGGTATACCCTAAATATTCCCGTAATATGTTCCAGAAATATATTACAGTGATTCAAAGAATTTACTTGTACCAGATTGTAAATTCATATATATAGGATATTTTCAAATATACAAAACAGAAAAAGGCATTTTTAACTATTAATTCAAAAATAAATTCTTCTTGTCAAAAATCTGTGTAAATCTCAAATAAAAATCACATCATATATAAATCTTGCAACTATTAGATTTCTCATAGATTTCTCATAGAAATACACTTGAAAAAAAGGTATTTGTATCAGACAATCACTTTTGTCGATTTTAGACAATTGCCTAATTCAGACAAAATCTCTCTGATTTAGACAATGTTGTTTCTGTATTTTTTTTAGTGCAACATTATTTAACAAAAGAAAATTCTCCCTATCGTGACGCCCTATATGTTAACGTTCGTCCCATTTGTGTGTTGCAGAGCAGGGTGAGCAGGTGGCCAACATGCTGACTGCTCACATGCACGAGAAGCGCGACTCTCTGGGCGGAGGTCAGTATGGCGGGGGTGGCGCGGCGATCGATGACAAATCGGGCGGCGATCAGCCGCCGCCGCCGCCTCCGCCGCAGCGGGACCCCTCGGACCCCACGATCAGCGCCCGCAAGCTCCCTAAGAAGCGCAAGTTTGACCCGTCCGAGTTGGAGGAGATGGACAAGACCAGCAAGGTGGGCAACGTGGTTGGCATGCGGACCCCCGCGCAGCCCCTCAACCAGACCAGCCTGGTCCACGCGGCGATGACCTTGAGCCATCCTCAGCCGCAGAGGTCGCCGCACCAGCAACAGGCGGAGTCTTACCAGGTTCGTTTGGCTCTGGTAGACAATGTATTTGATAACAAATCTGGTGATAGGTGTTAAATCAATGTTAAATAAATGTTTATAACATTTGTAAAGTTTTTTTTTATTTTTAAAGTAATTTGGTGGTCTAGTTAAATATGTTGAATTTTTTGTAACATCTGCTTATTAATAAAAGTTTGTAAAGTGTTTTTAAATTTTAATACGTCTGAAACTATTAATTTTTTGAATTATATCTATAGAAAGTATCAGAAACATTGTTTTTTAAATTGTGTACGTTTACGCATTTTTATCTGAAAAATTGTAATCGTCTAATCGTGACCAAGAAACATTAAAATCTTGGTTATGTCACACATATTTTGATAACAGAAAGTTTAAAGTAAATGGTTTTATTGATAGTTCATACAGAAGTAAGAAATATAAAACTATTTTCAGATGTGGTAACATTTCTGTTTTTACTGACATTTTTCACATCAGTGGTTACTGATTTGATTGGTTTCTGTTTCGACTAGTGACAAAGACGACCGAACTACTTAAAATAAAATGATTAAATTACGATAAGTTTTACTATCAAATTTGATTATTATATTTTATATTGTGTAAAACATTGTATGTAAATTCTAGGCTTGCTAATTGAACTTTTAAAGGTTCATACAACTGTTGGTGTGATGTTTTAAATTTTCCGTGTATATTAAAATTAATCATTTTAACGGTTTTCTGAGGTCTTAAGTAATGTGGAATATATTAAAAAAAATTGGAAATTTTTTCTTTGTAACGTAATAATTGCATCTGAAGTATGAACTGTTCAAAAGTTCAAACTTTGTACAGTTTAAAGTTCAAATTCAATTATTTCATTACAATGGATATATTGATGAAATTTTTCATATATATCTCACATTACCTAAGAACTCAGAAATCTGTCTAATTGATTAAATTTATCATAAGCAGAAAATTTAAAAAATTACAGCAACAAATGTGCAAAAAGTCAAAAATTCAATTAGCAAGCCTAGTAAATTCTTTACAATTGAGATCAGGATGGTTTTACATTTACATAAATAATTTATAATTATTATCGTGTATATTATATGCATTGACAACATAGTATTATATTTGCTTATACATTGTTTATAAAGAGCTCCCTTAAAATGTATACAAAATTACTATCGCACATTGTACTATACTTTATTTACATTTTTTTATATTAAATATACACAAATCTGCAAATGGATGAATATTAAAATATTTTGCATTTGCACAGTTTTATAAACATGCCATGTAAATATAATGAAAATCAATTAGGTGTGTAATGTATTAAAATTATGCAGAGTAATGTATAATATAAATGTACAAAGAAATGAACTAAATATGATCAATCATAGTATTTTTAATGGCAATATGACTTTAAGAATATTAAAACATTTAATATCTCAGTCAAAATAAAACGAAAAACTCTGAGAAAAATTGCAAAAAATGCAAAAAAAATAAAAAATATAAAATAAAAACCTTGCCTCGTCGGGTCGTTGCCGCGACCCTTGATTCATTATAACTGGGCTCCTGAAATTAACTTGTTTGAATAAAATTAATATCATTCAACGACATTAATATTATAAATAAATTATTTCTATTAAAGTTAAGTTCAATTCACCTATAACAAACCTCATAAATCGTAACAAAATATTGCAAAAAAAACAAAAGTGTCACTTAATTCGAAATTCTACCAAACTATAATTCCCCAAAAAATACTTAGTAAATCAAACACTAAAAATTAAATAAAAAGTGAAGTACAGAAACGTCTCTCTAAATCAATACTATCTCAAAGACATACTTTTTCTATAATCATCCAGCAGTTCACTTTTGATGTACTTCTGCGTTTCCGGGTCACCACAAAACGCCCTTTTGACCTTGCCACAAAGCGAAATATTTGTTTCTATCCCGCATTTGACCGCAGGCAAACCTTTCTGTGAACAGTTCTCTTGATTTAGTTCCTCTTTTTCTTCTCTTTCCAGTGTTATTGTACCAAGAAAACTCGGCGTGATTTAAAAAACCGCGAGATTTCCCTAAACTGGAAAGCCGAGAATAACCGACTGCGGGGCATTATAAAATACATTATTAAACCACCCGAAACACACTCCTTATAAAACTAATGTGGCTATCAATGTATCTGAAACGAGCCGGGATATTAAACGTCGCGTTACGCAACAGACGAATTTGAAGACGAAGAGCTTTTTAAGGAGATTCCTCAGCTGCATAAAATAAATATCAATTAGATCAAGTATGGTGTCGTTTTGAGAAAAAAAAATGACGAGGATTCATTTCTTACAATTTTGTGCCTTATTTTCTTCAAAACTCTGGGTGTTCTGGAGTTCAACCAAATTTTCGGTTCAACCAAATTTAATTTAACAAAAAATGTGATTAAAATGTATTCCCATAGGGAATTTGTATGTAGATATGACTGAATTTTTGTATGTTCTTTCCCAAACATATTTGAAAATAAGAATCGTAAAATACAAAAAAAAACAATTCCGGAATATTTTTACCAGTAATCAATAAAAATAAACTGCATTTAAGATTATAATATTAACAATGCCAATACCGAGTTTGAGCCCGATTGACAGTATAGTTATCGAGAAATCGTAAAATAAAGTTGCAAGAAACGTGAAAAGGCACTAAAACTAATCAATTGAACTTCTAACGTCATTACAGTTTTAAATGTTTAAATACAACCTCATCTCTTTTTTAATAGATATCGATATATTACGAGTACATATTATCCAATAATACTCAATTAACGTTTTTAGTATTTTATTTGGTGGCAAAAGTGACATGATAATGGTTGCTTCATTGACTTCATCCTAAGTCAGCCGGACTACCTTAAATTACTTGTTTTACATCCCGGAAGAAATAAGGGGATTCTTTTCAGTGATGGAATGAATGAAGATAAATGTTTAGGAATATGCGTCAGAAAAATATAACGTGAGTTTTCGTGGCGTTGAAATAAAACGCATATTACTGTAGATGAATATATATATATTTATGAGTATTGGGAATGGGACTGACGTTCGAGAAAGTTATATTTTATTTAACGAACTAAAGTATTCTCTTTTTTATATTACTTTTTTTGTAACAAATTTATAATGAGAACACGAGACATAGGTTTTCAAATTAACTCCTGTCGCCTTTGCAGTCTGCCGATTGGTTTTTGCATATCTACCGTCGCGAGCTGGAGAATAATTTTACATGATTCCAGCAGGTCAATTGAATTTGTCTGAAAACGTTGCAGATCGTATTATAAACGAATATAATTAGCGTTGCATGGCTAATCGACCAGAATGTCTAGCAGGTTCGATGCAGTTTTTATACTCTGTTCAGCTATATGCGACCTGGAGTATAAAGCAGTTTTTCTGGAAAGAGAAGAAGAATTGCAGGAATATGATATTTTTTGTAACATTTCTCATGTTATTTTATTTTTCAACATCTAAACGTGAAGAAAATTTCCCAATTTTGTCAATAAAATAGAATAAAAGTAAATAAAAACAAACAAAATTTACACTCTCGCAATAATTGAACGAATACAAAAAGTAGAGAAACATATTTCCAAATATATATGTATCAATCAACTCTATATGAAATAAAACGCTTCGTAATATCCGATATCAACAAAGTATTTAACAGAGTGAAACAGTTTTGAAAATGTTGTGTTTTTCCAGTTAAATTAATTGTAACTAATCATTTTCGTTTAGCCTCATTTAAATGTCTAAACTTTAAACTTTATTAACATTGATAATTACAACGTTAATTTATAAAATCAAAACCAAATTGCATTAAGGTAAATAAACGTTCAGTTGTAATAAACAACAACCGATTTAAGTTATTTGTTATTATTCATTTTTTTTATTTGTGAAATATTTTCAATAGACAGTGCCACCCAGTAAATACTTTTCCAATATTTCAATTTTGGATTGTCTTATTATGCACACATTGGTTCAAAATCAATATCGATTTTATAACCCTTTGCATACTATTGTTTTAGCATTCAAGTCTTATCATTTCCACGCAAAAATAAAAAAAAATTAATTCATCTGCTAAAAAATAAAGAGTAGTCCAGTAAAACTGGAT